>VDFB02264186.1:71146-220911 GCA_007258455.2 Sequoia sempervirens | reverse complement strand
AGAGAGAGAGGGAGTGAGTGAGTGAGAGAGAGAGAGAGACTGACTTGAGAGAGGTAGAGGGTAGATGGTTTAATGGTTTAGGGTTAAAGGGTTAAGGGTAGAGGGTAGAGGGTTAAGGTAGGAGGGAGAGAGAGAGAGGGAGTGAGAGAGAGAGAGATGAGGTTTAGGGTTTAAGGTATAGTGCCTAGGGTTGAGGGTTTAGGGATAAGTGAGAGACCTAGATGGCTAAGGGGGATGGATGGCTAAGGATAGAGAGAGAAAAGAAACTTATAAAAAATCAACTTTCTCATAACGTGAATGTGTTTTGAAGAATTTGAGATTTAGCCATTTGTTTAGTAAGACAACACGATCACGTTTTGTCTTGGTCTAAAAATGGTAAAAAACTCAATATACTCATGATCTCTAGTCTCACATTCTGCATATTCTCCTTGTTATGCACATGTTCCAACAAAAAGAAACTTTTTGATCATTTTGTGAAGTGTGCATGCAAGTTTTTCACATTATTTTTATGATCTTTCCACCCCCTTTGCATGAAATAGCAGAGTTTGCACATCGAAAGGCATATAATATCAATTCAAGTCTCAATTCCATTCAAGAACTTGATATACAATTGAACATTGAAAAGGAAACAAGTTTTTGAAAAACTCAAATTTTTGAGCAGTTTGATGCAAGAAGAAGCAAAGGCCTCATAATTGGGTAGAACTCCTCCATTTGAATCTCTATTTTTAAGGTTTATGAAGTCTTTACACATTTTCTTTATATTTTCTTTCATTCTATTTTGGCTTGCTTTGATTTTGTTATTTTGCATTTTCCATGTTCATCATTGTTTGTTTGTCATTATAACCTTAGCTTGTCAATGCATATTTTAAATTACACAATTCTTTACACTTTCCAATTACATTTTTAAACCACATCTCTTTGAGGCGTTTTGTTAAACAATTGACCTACCTTGTGTATGCTTCCACATTTTGTATACACATATATATGAGAGAAGTTATAAGTATGTAAAATAATACATCATTTCTTAATCCTTTTCTATGGATGTGCATACCCCTCTCCAAAGCTCTCATTTTGGTATAGACATGGGGGATGTTGGAAAATGTAGTGGAATTTGGTTTTACACCTAGAAATTGCATATGCTTGAAATTTTCTAAAGCCTTTTCAACAAATCCATTTTGTGCATATCCTACAATCATTCTAGTCCACAAGGACATATCTCATTGAGGTATTTTATCAAACAGTTCTACCAGGCAGTTGATTTCCTTGTGTATGCTACCAAATTTTCCATACATGTCTACCAAAGCATTTTATCAAACAACATAGACAAGGCAACCAGTTGTTTGAAGAAATTCCTCAAAGAAATGGGGTCTCATGGTGATGTGCATTTTTTCAAACAGCTGATTGCATTATCTATGCTACCAAATTTTCCATACATGTCTCTACAAAATTGGAATATACTCCTCCCACATTGATAATCTATTTTGGTTTTCATCTCTATTTCTAAACTTACCTCATCACTAATGTTGTGATATATTTTAAATGTTTCCTTGATTAGTCTACCTACAAGGGATTGTAACCCTTCTCTCCACTATTTCAAGGCTCTTTATTCAAGGCTAAGTTAGCAACATGGGGAAAGGTGCAGCCTATATTGCAACCATGGCATGCCATAAGACCACATTTATTTAAGGAATTGGATCAAAAAATACATGTGAGCATTGACAAGGTAGGGGCAGTTTGAAAAAATGCCTCATAGAGTTGTGGTTTCACAGTGTAGGGTTGACAAGGTAGAGGTTGTTTGAAAAAATGCCTGTGATATACATCACCATGAAACCACATTTCTATGAGGAATTTTTTCAAACAACCCCTACCTTGTCAACCCTACATCGTGAAACCACATTTCTATGAGGAATTTTTTCAAACAACCCCTACCTTGTCAACCCTACACCATGAAACCACATTTCAGAGACATTTTTTCAAACAACCCCTACCTTGTCAACCCTACTGCATTGACAAGCTAGTGAGCTCACTGGCTTGTCAAAGGTACCACATTTTGCATACATTTCTACCAAAACATTATTGTCAAAAAATTCACATGCCTTCTCCATGCTTTCATTTTGAGCCTATCTTGCAATCATGGCATGCCACATGACCACATTTCTTTAAGGCATTGGATCCAAAAATTCATGTGAGCATTGAAAATATAGTGAGCTCTCTAGCTTGTCAATGTAGTAGGGTTGACAAGGTAGGGGTAGTTTGAAAAAATGCCTCATAGAAATGGGGTCTCACAGTGACCCATTTCTATGAGGCATTTTTTCAAACTGATCCTACCTTGTTAACCCTAGTGGTACATCACTATGAGACCACATTTCTATGAGGCATTTTTTCAAACAACCCCTACCTTGTCAACCCTACTGCATTGACAAGCTAGTGAGCTCACTAGCTTGTCAAAGGTACCACATTTTGCATACATGTCTACCAAAACATTATTGTCAAAAAATTCACATGCCTTGTCCATGCTTCCATTATGAGCCTATCTTGCAATCATGGCATGCCACATGACCACATTTCTTTAAGGCATTGGATCCAAAAATTATTGTGAGCATTGACAAGCTAGTGAGCTCACTAGCTTGTCAATGCGGTAGGGTTGACAAGGTAGGGGCAGTTTTAAAAAATGCCTCATAGAAATGGGGTCTCAGGGTGATGTACACCCCATTTCTACGAGGCATTTTTTCAAACTTCTCCTACCTTGTTAACCCTACCACATTGACAAACTAGTGAGCTCACTAGCTTGTCAAAGGTACCACATTTTGCATACATGTCTACCAAAACATTAGTGTCAAACAATTCACATGCCTTGTCCATGCTTCCATTTTGAGCCTATCTTGCAATCATGGCATGCCACATGACCACATTTCTTTAAGGAATTCCATCCAAAAATTCATGTGACCATTGTCTATGCTAGAAATACTCTTCTACAGGATGATTGTAAGTATTTTGTATAAAGCCTTGAATGACATATATTTTATTTATTTGTATGGATTCATTTTTTAGGAACTAATATTTGTCTCTTTATCATGCTATAGGTAAAATTATCCACCATGCCAAGGAAATGAAAAAGGAATAAACCAACAAAGGAAGAGTATGAAACTACTAAATCAAAGAAAAAATGATGGATGAGGGAACATTGTCAAAAGAATAAATTGGATATGATTGACGAAAACAAGCCAATTGAAGAGGAACCTCAACCATCAAAAAGAGAAAAGGCATTGGTGACACAAAGGGAATGAATGCAAAAGCATCATGCTAAGAAAGATTTGAATATAATAGTTGGAGACACACCCTCTATCGCAAGTGAATACGGAGGGACACCATCTACCACAAGTGAATATGGAGGGACACCATCTACCGCAAGTGAATATGGATGGACACTATCTACCACAAGTGAATATGGAGGGACACCATCCATCACATCTCAATTTGAGAGTACATCATCACTCGTATTTGAGGAAGGAGGTACGCCATCATCCCCATGTTAATCTCAAGGTATGTCATCTATTCCAGCCTCGATCGAAGTTATGCGATCTAGCACATCTCACTTAAACTATTGATGAAATCCCTAATGTTGAGATGTATGTACCTAGGAGAACATCACCTAGAATTTTGCATAGAAAGCTAAAGTTTTTGATTAATATTGATGAGAATATTTTGCAGCCAATGGAAAGTAAGATTCCAAAATGCACTTGTAAAAGATATGCTGATAAGATTTGGAAATTGTTCTTTGAAAAGTTAAATGAGACCGCAAGATGTCAACTATTTGTTGAAATGATGAGAGGTATAAAGTATAGAAACATCATGAAGATTCTTGGGTTGAGAACATCGAATTCTTCAAGTGAAAATACTATTGTGAAGAATCTAATGGATTCTTATGAGAGTGTGGGTAAGACCTCATGCTCAAAAGATAGTAATGTCACTCGATGTGTCGTTACATCGAATTTGGTAAGTAATCAAACAAGGAGAACTCATCTCATTAGAAAGACAAGTCAACAATTGAGAATTAATAGAAAAACTTTATCAAGAGCCGTTCAAAGGCGCCAAAGAATTGAGGACATCGATTCAACTGAATTATGGGCATTCTCAAGGAGACTCCCATGAAAAGATAAACCGGTTGTTGAAGAATTGAGAACACTAATTGAAGACTATTGGAAGAATAACACAAGGCCATCTCTAAATCAAAGGGATGTGGTAAGAAGGAGAATCAGTAGTTGGAACCATGACTCACATCCAAAGCATTTTTTAGATACGATTGAAACACATTTTTTTCATAAATTTCAAGAGGATTATCCTCAAATTCAAAATTCTCAAATATTTTTTGAAATTCTTAAACCTTTTTATGTCAAGATAAATCACACACGCACTACTTGTTGTAGTAGATTGCATATTGAATTCTCTAACCATTATGATTTTTATTGTTCTATATGTTTAGATTTGCATACTAATGATGTTTTGTAGGATTGTGGCATACATGCCCCACCAACATCTTCAAGAGAGTTCTTATAAAAAAAATTATGTGAAAGAGAGGATGGCCAAATTTTCTATAGGAAACTATGTTTCAATGGTTCATGTCAATATTATGGTGATTTGCAACGTATGGCAATATTTCAACATATGGAAAGCACACATGTGGTTGGAAAGCAACTAGTAGAGTTCAAGAAGTATAAAACAGTGGCATACGTTACAAAATATGATAATCAAGCAAAAATGTGTGATTTGGTTATTCAAAAGATGCTAGTGTATCAGTTTATGTCTACATTTCGTGACAGTATAGTGTATGAGTATGCAAGGCATACCCATAGAGCTCGATGGTTGGAATTGCAATTCAAGTTATGCAAGGACACCTTTCCAGTTGGTAGCATAGTTTTAGTGGTTGAATTTGTAGAGAACTACACTCTACAACCACATCATGAGGTGCAGTCACAATATTACAAATCCACATAGGTTTCTATATTTGTGCACATAGCATTCATTCATGCAGCTGATAGTATAGAGGACCAAAGGAAGGTATTGAGGGAGTACCACTTGTATATTAGTGATGATCGCATGCATTCTCCAGAGTTCGTGCAAGGTTGCTTCCAGTTGTTCTATAGTGATTTGGCTTAGAGCGGCATAACATATAGTTTGCATATAATATCGTTGGATAACTATGCAACACAGTTAAAGAACTTGTGGATGTTCTACTGGTTGAGCAGGATGCATGTCATTATAGGTGTTCAACATATGTGGAACTTTTGTGAGGTCGAGCATGGAAAGGGGGAGCATGATGGTGCAGGATCATGTTTCAAAAGAGCATTAGCATGAGAAGAGTTAAAGTATAAAGAAAATTCAAAGTTGACAAATGCAAAATCAATCGTCGAGTGTTGTAATGCTTCGATGGGTCTAGGTAATGAAGGTAAGTCTTTAGTTCATAGATTTTTTTGGTTGATGGATGATACTAACATTGCACCATATGAGGATTATTGTACACTGATAGGATCGAGTGAGCTACACCCTTTCCTTAGCTCAAATACAGGTTCATGGAGTATCCATACGTGGAAGATGGCATGCTTTTGTTCTTCATGTACAATGCAAGCCTGGGATGAGTGAGAGTCAAAGGAGTGGGTTGACAAATGGTGGTTAAGTTATCTTATCCCCACTTCACACATATTACCCTCTGACGATATTGGAACTGACACAGCTGGAATCATCGGTTGACTTTGACCACATATCAGATCTAGTTCAACTAGGTAATATATCTACTTGCATAGTTTTCAAAATTCCTATTGTTATCTTACTTTGTAGTGTATTTTTAATGTTGACTAATTTCATATAATTTACTGCACATATCAATGTAGGAAATTTTTATGCAGTTATTGCAGATGAATACAATGAAGAGGGAATGCATTATTAATTGTGTCGTTGTGTTGAGGCCAAAAAGAAATTGGAGGCCACAATTATAGATGGAGAAAACATCGAATACCTTATAGGCTCAATGGTTGTTACTAGAATGTGGCTTAGAAGGTACCCACATAAGAGTGTTAATGTTTGGTTGTTTCAGGACTTTGACATGCATTGAAAGATTCTTCATTACTCAAACCTTGTCATGGAATCAAATGTTCATTTGATCAAATATGGGGGTAGACCTTTGAACAAGACCTTGTGGAAGGTGTGTGAGTCTGACCATGAGGCAATACTTGACACAATAAAGAGTAGAGAAAACCTGGATGGTTCGTTGGATTAATTTGTAAGTGTGCACATTAATTTGTATGATGCCAATGCTATCATCTAATGTTTATATCATGTATGTAGGTGATTGATGAAGATATCAGACTTGCAAATGTAGAACACTTTATGTTTAGAATTGTGGAAAAGGATACAAAGTTCAATGGTATTTTATTTTTTCTCAAAAGTATGCAAAAAAAATTGATGTAGGATATTCTCAATAGACTAGTAAACTAAGTAGAAGATTAAATTGTGTTGTTTTTATAACAGGTTACAAGTTTCCAAAAGGTTGGAAAGTAATAGTTTGGTTAATTTCTATTCATATTGATCCTCATTACTTCGAGGACCCTCTAAAGTTTAATCCTAATAGATGGGAGGTATGCTTGATAATCATATAAAAATTACTTTTCAAGATATTCAATGGACTAGATTGACTAGTGATAAGTTATAAGATATTGCATAATTGAGCACACAAGTTTTAGATTATTGACATATCCCATGTTTATTTGAATTGATTAAGTGATTAAGTGATTATTAATATTTACAATCTCTTTTCTTTGTTTAGGTGGGAGCTAGTAAACCCAAACGAACTTATAAAGTATATGCAAAATCCAAGACTAGCACATGGTACTAAATTATTTATTTGAAGTTAACCTCATCATGACCACCTATGATGTAGAAATTATAAAAGTGTATGTCAAGCTTAGCGAGGGAATTTCAAGTTATTCATTTGAAGTTACCCTCATCATGAGCACTTATGATGTAGATATTATAAGAGCATCTCGAATGTATGAGTGAAATTGTAAAAGATATATGAGAATGGAGTACCTAAGGCATCCTTGAATTCTATTTTTGGTTATTGTAAGAGAATCTTATAAGTTGAGTTTGTGTGCATGAAAATGAGGGCACATTGATTCAATATTTGATTTAAGTGGGGTGTTGGAATTCACATGGGTTGATTTTTTCTCATGATTTTGTATTACCACTTGATAGTTTTGAAAAAGCATTGTGCCTACAAGTACAAGCACTTGGGTGTCATATTGGTGTATGAAGTATATTAGACAATTGTAGCACACACATAAGAATTAGGACTGCCAAATAAATCTCATTTTATTGTAAACATCATATTATTAATATAGTGAGTGTAATATCCATTGATGGTTACCAATCATTTTTATTTTCTTTTATTCTCTCCCTATTATAATTAGCACCAATTGACTAACTTAATATAAAAAATTCATTTATTAAAGCAAATCAACCTAATGATTATATACCAATATCAATATAACATACCATCTATTCACATAAACATTTAAGAAGTTCAATTTGTAAAAAAAAATTATGCATAATGTCAAAAAATAATTTCAACATGTCATAAATATAATCACATTTACAAGTAACAGAAGCATGTGTGACTTGTTAGATGTTGTTCAAGTAACATGAATTAACTCAAGTACCCCACAAGTTTTTCACACATTTTTTCCAACTAAAAATTCATTGCTGCCCTCAAACACTTGTAATTGGGTTTGGGATCTAGTTCCCTAGTGCCTATTTATTGCTAACCTCAAAAATTTGTAATGATATTTGCTCAAATTTTGAAATGTATTGTTGCCCTCAAACATTTGTAATTCATGCAGCATAATCCCTTAACAATTCAAATTGCAAAAGGGCAGCAATATTTGACGGCCTGTTACCCGAAGACCGTGTCCATTACGGTCATTTTTTCTGAGGCATCAGGATCACATAGGGCACCTCTATTGTAACTTCTCTCATTTTTTGTTATCTTAGAGTCATTTTCCTGTGGTGTCCATTTTTCACTTGATGGAAAAAGTGTTAAATGCAAGTAGTGTAAAGTTGCAAAGTGGTGCAACTTTTATTCTGCAAATCATGTGATCAACAGATTGTTCCAACACATCCGGATGGTTATGTTTACGATAGGAATTTTCCTATTTCGTACCTAAACACGCTGAATCACTTCGAGCTACATTCAACCGACTCGATCCCTTAAGAGTCCAAAGTGCAAAATGACTACAATCTTTGACATGCTATTACTCAAAAACCATGACGCTTACAAACTCTCTGTCTGAGGCCACAGGATTGTGTTGGGACCCTCGACAATAACTTCTCTCAAGTTTTGTTATCTTAGAGTTGTTTTCCTGTGGTGTCCAGTTTTCACTTGATGGAAAAGTGTCAAATACAAGTAGTGTAAAGTTGCAAAGTGGTGCAACTTTTTTCTACAACTTGTGTGACCAAACAGACTATTCCAATGCATCTAGATGGGTACCTTTACACTAGGTATTGTCCTCTTTTACACCCAAACACACCGAATCACTTTGATCTACGTTCAACCGACTCAATCCCTTAATAGTCCAAAGTGCAAAATTGCTACAATCTTTGACGGGCTATTACTCAGAAAAAATGATGCTTACAAACTCTTCATTTGAGGCTACAGAATCACATTAGGCCCCTCTAAAATAACCTCTATCGGTTTTTGCTATCTTGGAGGCGTTTTCCCGTGGTGACGAATTTTTAGTTGAGGACAAATTTGTCAAATACAAGCAGTGTAAAGTTGCAAAGTGGTGCAACTTTCATTCCGCAACTCGTGTGACCAAATGGATTGTTCCAACGCATTTGAATGGGTATTTTTATGCTAGGAATGGTCCTCTTTTGTACCCAAACATGTCGAATCGGTTTGAGCTACGTTCAACCGGCTCGATCCCTTAAGAGTCCAAATTGCAAAAGGGAAACAATCTTTGATGGCCTATTACTCGGAAACCATGATTCTTATAAACTCCTTGTCCGAGGCTATTAGATCATGTTGGGACCTTCTATAATAACCTCTCTCAGTTTTTTCTATCAGGGAGTCATTTTTCTGTGGTGATGACTTTTCAGTTGAGGAAAAATTTGTCAAATGCAAGCAATGTAAAGGTGCAAAATGGTGCAACTTTTGTTTTGCAACTTGTGTGATCAAATGGACTATTCCAACACATACGGATGGGTACACTTACATTAGGCATGGTCCTCTTTCACACCCAAACACGCCAAATCGGTCCAAGCTACGTTCATGCGGTGTAATCCCTTAAGAGTCCAAATTGCAAAAGAGCAGCAAGCTTTGATGACCTATTACTCAAAAATAATGACACTTACAAACTCTCTATCTAAGGTTACAAGATCGCGTTGGGCCCCTCTAAAATAACCTCTCATTTTTTTCTATCTTGAAGTCATTTTTGTGTGGTGACAACTTTTGAGTTGAGGAAAAAGTTATCAATGCAAGCAGTGTAAAGTTGCAAAGTGGTGCAACTTTCATTCTGCAACTTATATGACCAAACAGACCGTTCCAACACGTCTGAATGATTACGTTTATGTTAGGCATGGTCCTCTTTTGCACCCAAACACACTAAATCACTATGAGCTACGTTCAACCAGATCAAACGTCCTAGAAGAAATTGAATCTTAGTGGGTGCCCACCACAAACTAATGACACCTTTGAATCTTATTGGGTGCCAACCATAAACTAGAGCTTATTTTAGAATACCAGAAGTGGAGGTGAGGACCTAGAAGAGGAGAAGGATAAAAATTGAGAGAAGTGATGATCTACCTATGAAAATAGTATATGAAAAGTAGAAAACAGAATAGCAAAGCATACAAGAGCCGTTAGAGGTTTGTATAGAGAAGGTACAATAGGTTACACTATAATATCTATCTTCCCTCTCCTCCTAGCTTTATCCCTTTTAAATTCTTCCTTGGATTCCATATTGAATTAGTACATAAGTAAATGATACATCGTTGGTGAATCATTTTTGGAAATATTGAAGTTGTTTAGCATCAACTAATAAAGTTTTTTAGCATCAATCAATAAATATTCAAGACAAACCATGAAGGACAACAATGAGCAATGCTAGGGCTAACCAATTAATAAGTATACACATGAATAAGTTAAGCATACATGTGAATAAGTGAAGCACAAGTACTCAAATACACGTAAGCCTTGAAGTATACACATGAATATATAGTATACATATTAATACAAAGTATATGCATGAATACAAGGTATACACATGAAAACAAGTAAGTCACAAAGTATATATTGGAATACACGTTACTCACAAATTATACACGTAAGTTGTAAAGTATACACTTGAATACACGTAACTCATATCTATTGAACCGTGGATTTATAATGCAAATATGAACACCATCGATAAAAAATATTTGTATTAACCAAATAGCCATGTAGGCATACATCAATATATGCCAATACAAGTATAAAAATATATACAAAATAGCCATATAGGCTTACAAGAATGACATATAGGCATACAATGTCAAATATATGCAATACAAAATATGTCCAAAAATTCTATATAGGCATACAACAAAGGGCCCTAGAATCAAAACTCATTGCCCTTCATGCTCTCGAAATAAACTCTTACCCTTTGCTTGTCAACTGGATGGTGATAAGTCTGTCACTCATTTATTCTGAGGTTGAGGAGTGCTCCTGGTGCTCCTCCTAGGGTTTAGTTCCTGGTCAAGCTTTATATGTTACAATAACAAGAAAAGACATATATAGAAATCACATTATAAAAAATGATATATTTAACAAAATAATCACTTACCACCACTAGATGATCACTCTCCTCGAGGGAAATATTCACATACCCATGTTGTGGCATGTTGAAGCCCTTTAGAAACCATCCAAAGAGAAATTAAAATACGAATCAATAATGGTTTGATTTTTCACAAACTAATAGCTATAAAAATGAATGTAAATTGAAATTTAGTAATCTGCCACATACCACCATGAGAGGCATCAAGGAGTCCATAGCAGTAGAAACACCAAGCTCCATTTCCCTATAAACATCTGGAGGTGTTTTCACTTGCAACATCTGAAAATAAAACAATAAATTATTCAATCACAAAAACTACAATAGTGATGCACATCATGGCTTATAATTTATGAGATAATGAATAAAATTTTGAGTACTTATTGAACTATTTATTTCTTACTATCATGCTTACTATTTTCCCTAACCATAGCTTGTTTGAAAGCACCCATTTTAGGCTTTTATCCATAGCAGCAAGGTGGTGAACCATTTGATGAAATGCTTTGGTAGACATGTACGAAAACTATGGTAGCATAGAGAAGGAAGTGAACTATTTAAAAAAATGACTCAAAGAAATGTGGTCTCATGTTGATGGAATGCCATTACAAACAAATGTGTCATGGCATTTCATCACCATGAAACCGCATTTCTTTGAGGCATTTTTTCAAATAGTTCATTTCCTTCTCTATGGTATTATGTTGGGATGGGGTGGATGGTATAGTGTGGTCTTGGTTATGAAGATGTGATAGGAAGTGTGGGTGAAAGTGTAATTGATAGCCCATAAAACTGATAAATGTTTTATATTATGCCATATTATGCAACAGTAAATGCTCATATCTACATGTAAATACAATGTATTTGAAGCTTTGATCCACTTGCATAGAGTGGTAATTGTAAACATTTACGTACTTGTATTAATGCGAAAATGACTTTATTTTGTGCAACTTGTCTTGTGTTGAAAATAGATATGTACCAATAGATGTTTAATTTTTTATTTTATTTTGTTAACTACGCATTTAGTAGTGGACATATATAGGTGTAAGATGCAAATTTTTATTGACATAATTAAAACAATATAATGACTAAAATATAAACAGTTATTGGGAGGTTAGGTAAGGGAGTCGACTAACTACTAGACAAAACACACCAATGTACATACAAAAATGCATGAAAAACATACATAACAACATACATGGAAACATACATAACATGATGAGACGTAGTGTAGGGCCCGCTAGACAGGCGATCAAAGTGAATAAATTGACATACGAGACTAAACGTCTGGGGAATGGTAGGTAGGAGTAACAGTGCCGTCAGGTGGGTTTTCCAGCCATTTTCCGGTCGAAATAGGTAGGCACCTTAGCTTTATCATGAAGTTTCCTTTGGATGGCGTGGGAAAAGTGGAAGGGAATGCTGTGTGCCTTTTCTGTTTGGAGAAAGAAAGGTGAAAATACTAGTTGTTTCCAGTCTGCACATTGAAAGCAGAAGGTTTGAGTGCACGTGGAGGAGTTTGAGGAGAAAACTGACCAAATCTAGGTGCTATTTGGTAGTGTGCGTATTGTAAGATGAAGTGTGGAATGCACGTGGAGGAGTTGGAGGAGAATACTGACCAAATCGAGGTGAGGGGTGCTAAGCAATTCAGTTGCAGGCAGAGGGTTTTACAAGACCTTGTAATTTGTAAGTTGGGAAACACAATGTGTAGTATTTTAGTTACTTGAATGTCCTTGTTTAAATGTCCTTGGGAAACACAATGTGTAGTATTTCAGTTATTTCAATCTTCCTGTTTAAACCTAAAGGGTTGTCTCATGGCGGGTTACTTTCTTCTTGACACCCACAGTTTTGCAACATGGAATGTTACAAAATAGTATGAATGTATTCAAAACCACATTCCATTGTTGTGTTTAAATTTTGCATGATTGAAAAAAAGAGTGCACAAAATAATTGTAAATGGGAAAACACAGTGTTGGGTTTCAGTTATTTCAATCTCCCCATTCAAATGGAAAGGGTTGTCTCATGGTGGGTTGCTTGATTCTTAACACCCATGGTTTTGCAACATGGAATGTTACAAAACAGTATGAATGTCTTCAAAATCACACATTCCATTGTTGTGTTTAAATTTAGCACAATTGAAAAAAAAAGTGCACAAAATAATTACAATTGGGCAAACACAGTGTTGGGTTTCAGTTATTTGAATCTCCCTGTTTAAATGTAAAGGGTTGTCTAATGGTCGGTTGCTTGCTTCTTAACACCCATGGTTTTGCAACATGGAATGTTACAAAATAGTATGAATGTCGTCAAAATCACACATTCCATTGTTGTGTTTAAATTTCGCACGATTGAAAAAAAAGTGCGCAAAATAATTGTAATTGGGAAAACATAGTGTTGGGTTTCAATTATTTGAATCTCCCTATTTAAATGTAGAGGGTTGTCTCATGGTTGGTTGGTTGTTTCTTAACACCCACAGTTTTACAACATGGAATGTTACAAAACAATATGAATTTCTTCAAAATCACACATTCCATTGTTGTGTTTAAATTTCGCACGATTGAAAAAAAAAGTGCAAAAAATAATTGTAATTGGGAAAACACAATATTGGGTTTCAATTTTTTGAATCTCCTTGTTTAAATGTGAAGGGTTGTCTCATGGTGGGTTGCTTGCTTCTTAACACCCATGGTTTTGCAAGATGGAATGTTACAAAACAATATGAATGTCTTCAAAATCAAACGTTCTATTGTTGTGTTTAAATTTTACATGATTGAAAGAAAGTGCACAAAATAATTGTAATTGGGAAAACACAGTGTTGGGTTTCAGTTATTTGAATCTCCTTGTTTAAATGTCAAGGGTGTCTCATGGTGGGTTGCTTTCTTCTTAACACCCACGATTTTGTAACATGAAATGTTACAAGACAGTATGAATGTCTTCAAAATCACACATTCCATTGTTGTGTTTAAATTTTGCACAATTGAAAAAAAAAAGTGTACAAAATAATTGCAATTGGGAAAACACAGTGTTAGGTTTCAGTTATTTGAATCTCCTTGTTTAAATGTGAAGGGTTGTCTCATGGTGGGTTGCTTACTTCTTAACACCCATGGTTTTGCAACTTGGAATGTTACAAAACAATATGAATGTCGTCAAAATCACACATTCCATTATTGTGTTTAAATTTTACGTGATTGAAAAAAAGAAGTGCACAAAATAATTGTAATTGGGAAAACACAATGTTGGGTTTCAGTTATTTGAATCTCCCTATTTAAATGTGAAGGGTTGTCTCATGGTGGCTTGCTTACTTCTTAACACCCACGGTTTTGCAACATGGAATGTTACAAGACAATATGAATGTCTTCAAAATCACACATTCCATTGTTGTGTTTAAATTTCACACGATTGAAAAAAAAGGTGTACAAAATAATTGTAATTGGGAAAACACAATGTTGGGTATTAGTTTTTTGAATCTCCCTATTTAAATGTGAAGGATTGTCTCATGGTGGGTTGCTTGGTTCTTAACACCCACGGTTTTGCAACATGGAATGTTACAAAATAGTATGAATGTCTTCAAAATCACACGTTCCATTGTTGTGTTTAAATTTCGCATGATTGAAAAAAAAAATGCACAAAATAATTGTAATTGGGAAAACACAGTGTTGGGTTTCAGTTATTTGAATCTCCCTGTTTAAATGTGAAGGGTTGTCTCATGGTCAGCTACTTGCTTCTTAACACCCACGGTTTTGCAACATGGAATGTTACAAGATAGTATGAATGTCTTCAAAATCACACATTCCATTGTTGTGTTTAAATTTTACAAGATTGAAAGAAAAAAACTGCACAAAATAATTACAATTGGGAAAACACGGTGTTGAGTTTCAGTTATTTGAATCTCCCTATTTAAATGTAAAGGGTTGTCTCATGGTGGGTTGCTTGCTTCTTAACACCCATAGTTTTGTAACATGGAATGTTACAAAACAATATGAATGTCGTCAAAATCACACATTCCATTGTTGTGTTTAAATTTCGCATGATTGAAAAAAAGAAGTGCACAAAATAATTGTAATTGGGAAAATACAATGTTGGGTTTCATTTATTTGAATCTCCCTGTTTAAATCTAAAGGGTTTTCTCATGGTGGGTTGCTTGCTTCTTAACACCCACGGTTTTGCAACATGGAATGTTACAAGACAGTATGAATGTCTTCAAAATCACACATTCCATTGTTGTGTTTAAATTTCGCACGATTGAAAAAAAAAGTGCACAAAATAATTGCAATTGGGAAAACACAATGTTGGGTTTTAGTTATTTGAATCTCCCTATTTAAATGTAAAGGGTTGTATCATGGTCAGTTGCTTGCTTCTTAACACCCATGGTTTTGCAACATGGAATGTTACAAAATAATATGAATGTCGTCAAAATCACACTTTCCATTGTTGTGTTTAAATTTCGCACGATTGAAAAAAAGAAGTGCACAAAATATTTGTAATTGGGGAAACACAGTGTTGCATTTCGGTTATTTGAATCTCCCTGTTTAAATGTAAAGGGTTGTCTCATGGTCGGTTGCTTGCTTCTTAACACCCACGGTTTTGCAACATGGAATGTTACAAAATAGTATGAATGTCTTCAAAATCACACGTTCCATTATTGTGTTTAAATTTCATAGGATTGAAAGAAAAGTGCACAAAATAATTGTAATTAGGAAAACATAGTGTTGGGTTTCAGTTATTTGAATCTCTTTGTTTAAATGTCAAGGGTTGTCTCACGGTGGGTTGCTTGTTTCTTAACACCTACGGTTTTGCAACATGGAATGTTACAAAACCGTATGAATGTCTTCAAAATCACACATTCCATTGTTGTGTTTAAATTTTGCACGATTGAAAGAAAAGTGCACAAAATAATTGTGATTTGGAAAACACAGTGTTGGGTTTCAGTTATTTGAATGTCCTTGTTTAAATGTCAAGGGTTGTCTCATGGTGGGTTGCTTTCTTCTTAACACCTATGGTTTTGCAACATGGAATGTTACAAATCCATATGAATGTCTTCAAAATCACACATTCCATTGTTGTGTTTAAATTTTGCATGATTGAAAGAAAAGTGCACAAAATATTTGTAATTGGGAAAACACAGTGTTGGGTTTCAATTATTTGAATCTCCTTGTTTAAATGTGAAGGGTTGTCTCAAGCTGGGTTGCTTACTTCTTAACACCTACGGTTTTGCAACATGGAATGTTACAAAACGTATGAATGTCTTCAAAATCACACATTCCATTGTTGTGTTTAACTTTTGCATGATTGAAAAAATAATTGTAATTTGGAAAACATAGTGTTGGGTTTCAGTTATTTGAATCTCCTTGTTTAAATGTCAAGGGTGTTCTCATGGTGGGTTGCTTGCTTCTTAACACCTAAGGTTTTGCAACATGGAATGTTACAAAACCGTATGAATGTCTTCAAAATCAAACATTCCATTGTTGTGTTTAAATTTCACATGATTGAAAGAAAAGTGTACAAAATAATTATAATTTGGAAAACACAGTGTTAGGTTTCAGTTATTTGAGTCTCCCTATTTAAATGTGAAGGGTCGTCTCACGGTGGGTTGTTTGCTTCTTAACACCTATGGTTTTGCAACATGGAATGTTACAAAACCGTATGAATGTCTTCAAAATCACACATTCCATTGTTGTGTTTAAATTTCACATGATTGAAAGAAAAGTGCACAAAATAATTGTAATTTGGAAAACATAGTGTTGGGTTTCAGTTATTTGAATCTCTTTGTTTAAATGTCAAGGTTCATCTCATGGTTAGATGATTGCTTCTTAACACCTACGGTTTTGCAACATGTAATGTTATAAAACCGTATGAATGTCTTCAAAATCACACATTCCATTGTTGTGTTTAAATTTCGCATGATTGAAAAAATCAAGTGCAAAAAATAATTGTAATTGGGAAAACATAGTGTTGGGTTTCAGTTATTTGAATCTCCTTGTTTAAATGTCAAGGGTTGTCTCATTGTGGGTTGCTTGCTTCTTAACACGGATAGTTTTTGCAACATGGAATGTTACAAAACAATAAGAATGTCTTCAAAATCACACATTCCATTGTTGTGTTTAAATTTTGCATGATTGAAAATAAAGTGCACAAAATAATTGTAATTGGGAAAACTCAGTGTTGGGTTTTTGTTATTTGGATCTCCCTGTTTAAATGTGAAGGGTTGTCTCATGGTGGGTTGCTTGCTTTTTAACACCCACGGTTTTGCAACATGGAATGTTACAAAACAATATGCATGTCTTCAAAATCACACATTCTGTTGTGTTTAAATTTTGCATGATTGAAAGAAAAATGCACAAAATAATTCTAAATGGGAAAACACAGTGTTGGGTGTTAGTTATTTGAATCTCCTTGTTTAAATGTAAAGGGTTGTCTCATGGTGGGTTGCTTGCTTCTTAACACCCACGGTTTTGTAACATGGAATGTTACAAAACAATACGAATGTCTTGAAAATCACACATTCCATTGTTGTGTTCAAATTTTGCATGATTGAAAAAAAAGTGCACAAATAATTGTAATTTGGAAAACACAGTGTTGGGTTTCATTTATAAGTACATTTTATTTGTAGCTTTGGAGTAGCAGCTTCCTTACCAGCCCTTAGGATAGCAACGTCTATTTTTTGGATAGATTTTTGAGTGTCTTCAATACTTTTTTGTAGCTTTGCAGCCGGTCTTTGCTTAGCTTTGAGAGTGTCTTTCTGATTAGAGAATGTAGATGTTTTCTATTTGAAAAGTTATTTACAAAACTTGTCTACCTTTTCACATATGGCTTTCATGTCTCCAACCAACTGTTTCTCTTTTTTTACAATGAAAACCTTTTCTTGTTTACACAATACGAATGTAATGAAAGGAACATCTTCAAAATATATAACATGTCTCAAGTAGACTAAAAATTGTGTTTCAACTTTCTCTAATTAATAAACTATAGGCATGTTGGAAAACACTGTGGATTGTAGTTTCTATATTTTTTCTTGTTGTAAGCTGAAGGGTGGAATTTTTTACTTTTGTGCTTGGTGTTCTTTTGCTGGTCATGTTTAGTTTTATGTTCATAGATGTTTGGCTTCAGTACTTGAAATCCAGTTATAGGACCATCTTTCATTTTCTCTGCTTAGACAAATTCATATGCAAATACAAAATCTCTAGAATTTATCCACTTCTGCATTGCGATTTTTCCATTGCACGTACTGCACGTGCTTGTTCTTCAACTTCACAAGAGTGGTAAGAATCTCTTCAGTTAAAACATATCTCATTAAGTTTTATCTCCTTGTGTTCAAGTGTTTGTAAAGCATATTTCTTTTCAATTTCATAAATTATAGAACCTGTTGCATCCATATTTTCATTGTTTCTTCGCCTTTGCACATACTATAGATGCTTCTTTGTCAATTAATCGAGAGCATAAAGAATCTCCTAAGTTAGCACAGTATCTATCTCATTCACTATGATTTTCAATGCAAGTGAGCTTCACAATTTATTGCAATTGTGGTTTATAGTTAAAATTGCTTTTTGAATTCTTCATATGTTTCACAAATAAATGCCCAAATAAATAACGTGTTCTAGCCTACATTCATTGAGTTATTTTTTAATCACCAAATGCAAAGATCGTGTTTTTTTCTTTTCACATTACTGGTAGCCATAGAAGTAATTACATGTTATTATTCACGTTAGACTTATAGGCTACATATAAAGTTGCAGGTTGGACTTCCCATCCTGTTGTTCAACCTGCACTTTTTTAGTTCATGAATTGTCATATACGCTTTTGTTGGTCATGTTAAGTCACCCCAAATGGAAGGCTCGATATCACAACATTCTTGCTTAGGTAAAACATATTTGTACACCCCATATACTATGGCTTCTTAGTCTTCTTTCATGTGAGGTTGTGATTTTACTTGTGGTCTTTATGTCCACTTGCAGGTTCAAGTAGAAACTGCGTTTTCCAACATGCATTGGTTGACATCATGGTTGATAGGAAAATTTACACATGTATGAATTTCTTGATTTACTCCATTACTGATTCATGATTTTGTCAAGAGATGCAAAAAACTTTTTATTCTTTTGGCGTTGCTGGCAGCAATGGATGCATATTTATTTACATAGAAGGTTGTCATAAAAGGTTTTGGTTACCCTCTAACCTTTCCTCTCCATTAACACATACACATGCACCACAACCAAGGTATCTTCCCTAATACATCTTCTCTTGCAACTGTAGAATTAATTACATAGTGTTATGCATGTTACACTCATACACCACATACAAAGTTGCAGGTTGAACCACTCATCATGTGGCTGAACCTTCACTTCATTATTTCATGAATTTACAAATGTGCCTTTGTTGCACATGTTAAGTCACCCTAAATAGAAGGTTGAATATCACAACATGACTCCTCAAGTAAAAGAGGTTTGTACACCCCACATAATCTGAAATCTTAGTTATATTTACATGTGAGGTTGTGAATTTACTTATGGTCTTTATGTCAACTTGGAGGTTCATCTAGATGCTATGTTTTCCAACCTGCATTCGCTTACATCATGGTTGATACGAAAATTTACACCTTTTTTCCTTTCCTCATTCTCTCCATTACTGATTCATATTTTTTTCAACAAATGCAACAAACATGTTATCATTTTGGTGTTGCTAGAAGCAATGGATGCACTTATTCTTTTTACATACAAGGTTGTCATCAAAGGTTTTGGTTTCCCTCTAACCCTCCCTCTCCTTTAACACTTACACATGCAGCACAACCAACGTATCTTCCCATGATAATAGATTTGTTATTTCTATTTTATAAGTAATTACATATTGTCATGCACATTACACTCCTACGCCACATATGAAGTTCTAGGTTGAACCACTGATTATGTGGCTCAACATTCACTTGTTTATTTCATTAATTGCTAGATGTGCTTTTCCTCCTCATGTTAAGTCACACAAAATGGAAGGTTGAATATCACAACATGCCTCCTTAGGTAAAAGAGGTTTGTACACCCCATATACTCTAAAATATTTGTTATATTTACATGCGGGGTTGTGAATTTACTTGCAGTATTTATGTCAGTGTGGAGGTCCATCTACACACTGTGTTTTCCAACCTGCATTCGCTTACATCATGGTTGATAGAAAATTTTACACCTTTATACCTTTCCTCATTCTCTCCATTACTGATTCATCTTTTTTTAACAGATGCAACAAACATGTTATCATTTTGGTGTTGCTGGCAGCAATGGATGCACTTATTCTTTTTACATACAAGGTTGTCATCAAAGGTTTTGGTTGCCCTCTAACCCTTCCTCTCCTTTGACACATACGCATGCAGCACAACCAACATTTTTTCCCATGATAATACATCTATTGTTTCTATTGTATAAGTAATTATATATTGTTATGCATGTTACCCTCCTACACCACATACAAAGTTGCAGGTTGAACCACTCATCGTGTGGTTTAACCTTCAATTGTTTATTTAATGAATTGGTAGATGTGCTTTTTCTCCTCATGTTAAGTCATGCCAAATG
Organism: Sequoia sempervirens; assembly: GCA_007258455.2. Lineage (NCBI taxonomy): Eukaryota > Viridiplantae > Streptophyta > Pinopsida > Cupressales > Cupressaceae > Sequoia > Sequoia sempervirens. Next base: position 200,516 of record VDFB02264186.1, on the reverse strand, counting down.
GAAGGTTGAATATCACAACATGCCTCCTCAGGTAAAACAGGTTTGTACACCCCATATATTTTGAAATCTTTGTTATATTTACATGGGGGGTTGCAAATTTACTTGCGGTCTTTATGTCCACGTGGAGGTTCATCTACATGCTGTGTTTTCCAACCTACATTGGCTTACATTATGGTTGATAGGACATTTTACACCTTTCTACCTTTCCTCATTATCTCCATTACTAATTCATCTTTTTTTAACAAATGCAAGAAACATGTTATCATTGTGGCATTGTTGGCAGCAATGGATGCACTTTTTTTTTGCATACAAGGTTATCATCAAAGGTTTTGCTTGTCATTTTATGTTGTCATTGTCTATTTCCACTTGTACGTTGAGATGGACTGTCTGACTTCCAGCCTGCATTTGTGTTATATTTTATGTGTAGCTTGATTCAATCTATCACCTTTAATTTTCCTCGGTTGAAGCCAACAACCTCCTATTGGTTTCACATGGGTGACAACAATGCGAGCACATTTTATTTATGTTTAATGAATAATTTATTTCTTTTTCTTGACACAATCCACACTAATTTTAAATATTCATCCAATCCTGTCCATTCCTAGAATGGGGAGAGGTTTTAAATGGAAGAAGCAAGACGAATTGCAAGTGCAAGATGTACAAAATAGAGGCTCTCCTTTTTCCTTTTCCGATTTGGAATGGGCTGCTATTTCCATCAAGAAGGATGCGGTCCCTGACCTTGTTGTAGAAATTCCTCTTATGAGACTTGATGATTTCAATCATGGTGAAATGTCCGTTGAAGGTTTTGAAACTAAATTTGTGTACAAGAAAACAAGAGAACCTACCCCCACGTGTCACCTCAATGATAAAACTTATGGAAAAACAATTTTGTATCAGAAGTTTGTATCTTTCGACATTCATTTATATGGTCGAATGATATTTTATTCTCTCTTGCTTCAACATGATGAGATGATGCCTTTTTCGCAGCTACTAGTGTTAATAAGGTCCTGCAAACAACAGAGACCAGCCTCCACCAAAGAAGAAACCACATAAGACATTTATACAAATGTGAGGTTGTCAATACCACTTCATGGTAAAGGTTATGAATGGAAAACCCGATGTTGCCTATATTATCTACAAAGAAATGTTCCATGTTGATAAAAATAGTAAATTTTGCCATGGAATTCATGACACAACTGGAGATAAGTGTTCTATGTTTGCCGCTAATCTATCCACGAAGTGCAAAAGCTATTTTGAAAGCCTTTTGCTCATGGACATTAGTGTCAATGCAATAATGGATAGACACATCAACAATCATGTCTTATGTGGCATGATGTCAAAGAGAGATCAATTCCTTACAAGAAAGGATGTAATGAATGCCTACTGAAAGGTGCATTCTACTCACACATAGAAACAAAAAGTTGATTCGACAAGTATCCTTCTGTGGAGTGGATAGGACTTTGACAACTTCTGCTAATTTCAACGGCCCGATGGGAACAATACACCTTTTGTTATTGGGGTTCATACTCCATGGATGCTGGATAGGATGGTTAGCCACTCGCACAATTTAGTCATCTCGATGGATTCCACATTTGCAACTAACAAATATGGGGTGAGGCCTTACAAACATTGACAAATAGTTCTTCATGTTTTCAATGATCTTGTTGGTTGTAAACCTGACAATGCTCACGCTAAGTTATTTTGTCCATTGTATACTCTACTCATTTTCAACTAGCAACAGAGTGGTGTTCCAGTTGCATGGGTAGTCTCCTCACGAAACAAGATTGATGACATCTTTGTGTGGCTATGCGTATTGCATGACTGTGGAAGAAGAGCCAGACCCGACTGGAGAATCAATGCATTTTTGACCGATGATGCAACTGCAGAAATCCAAGCCATACAATATGTGCATCCCTTTGTTCATTTGTGTACCTTTCTCATTTGCTATTTATTTTCAATGCCACTTTCTCATGCAGATGAGTGGTAAACAATATTGTTTGTATTGTCTATTAGGGTTGTCTTTCAATGCCGTGTGCTTCTATTCCTTTGGCATGTCAAAAGGGCTTGGCTGAAGAATGTATATAAGTACGCAGCCAACGAAAGGGCAATGGAAATCTTCCACAGTCTTGGCATGATCATGATGGCAATTGGTGATAGCAAAGATAGCGTCACTCAGCTATTGAACTCTTTCTTTCAGGAGTTCAATGATCAACCCTGATTCTTAGAGTACTTCAACAAGACCTGGTGTGAAGGAGAAGGTTGAATTGGTGAGTTGACAATTTTCATCACTTCGCAAGATTCGCACCATTCATATTCTTTGATGTTACCTCTAATACGTTGCAGTTTGCTTGACTATTGGAATTTTTTTTCGCAACCATGTGGGCAAAAAATTGTAGTCTATTCCCACATGCCAACTAGGATACAAATGCAGCCATTGAGTCATACCATTACGCACTCAAAACTCGGTACTTGTGTGATCATTCTAAAAAATGCACTAGGAGAATGGACTATTTGTATTACACACTTGTGTATAAAATGGAACCATTATATAGGCAAAAGGAAAAGTTGCAGCATTATGGTTTTTTGACAAACCAAAAGTGTTTAAATATGCGATCTAGTTTGGAGCGGGCCAATTTAATTCCGAACGATCACTCTATTCCCGATAAAACAAATCTTGGATAGTACTGGGTGAAAATTCAAAGTAGGTCCCACCACTACCTTGTTCGAAATTTTGGGGAACACCTTTTTCTTTATGACTGCCCTTGGAGTTTGTAGGGGAACACTTGCAAACATGTCCTGAAGGTTGTTGACTTGATTAAAAGATCATCTGTCATTGAAGGGGTGGTCCACGGTAAGTGAATTTCAATTCAAATTGAGTTACTTTATGGGAGTCAATTGTGTTTTGCATTTTCTACTGCCTAATACAAGTTTCTCCTGTGTGCTCACTTAGACGGGGGAGGTCAACCAATTGAGAGAGGGATAGATTTGAACGAGACATTGTCACAGGGGGGTGTAGAAGAAAACAATCCTAATTTTCTCACCCCTACATAAGCTCCTTCTATCACTCATGTATATGATGAACATGTGTTCAAAATGTCTCTTTGGAATGCAACAAATGAACTCTTGAACAAAGTGATGCATACACCGCCACAGTGTCTACAACAGGTGAAATCATACGTAGAATGTGTGGAGAGGTTTCTACAAGACCTATGACAATCAAATGCATTTCCATTTGAATTCATTCTCGATCCCAATGAAGCTGCAACTAGCACCGTTCACATGCATCCATGGTTTAGTACAAGTAGGGATCGTCATCGACATGCAACTCGACGTACAAAGCCTGTCGCAGAACAGTCAGATCATCGAACTCCTCTGGATGACTCCTTTCCCTTCTTCGCGAACAATAGCTTGAATGTGAATGTCAATATGCAATGTGAGACTTTAGGCGCAACTGCTATGGATATGGCAAAGGATACAACATCTAATACAGGTGACAATGAGAAAACCCATTTCAATTTCTATATTATAATAGGAAATGGTATTGCAGATTTCTTTTTCTAGTATGTGCTTGTACCACGTCATAAAATTTTTGATTTCTTTTTTTCCTTTTTTTGTTCACTTTAGCATTCCAATCTGGGGAAAGGAGTCCTCGTCGGCGATTGTCTTTCGCGTGTGTAAACCAAATGGAAGGTATGTTTCAAATTTAATTACTATGCGCACGTAAGTCCAATTTTTGGTATGACCTTATGCAATACCATGCTTCCTTATAAAAATTTGGCTACGGTGACAGGTTGATGTCGGCCAACGTGCCTTCACTCTGTTGCTTCTTCAAGACTTACTAAGGATTGCACAAGCATAGTTCAGTGAACCTTTGTCTGTAGGTAAGAATATTTTTTTTTTTTACTTAGTTCAATGTGTGTGCAATCCATTTGAGGTATTTAGAAGAGGTTGAATCAAATTTAGAAGTGTAAACAGCAAGAAATTCAAAATCTGCTTGTGAATGCTTAACAAGGGGTTTTAGACCTCCATCCCATCGATGTGGGTTTAAAGGAACGGTAGGATGGATTGTTTAGAGTGAAATTAGGATGTTTTAAGAAGTGTGTGTGTTGAATCATGTAGGGGAAGCAAAGCATTCAATGTTTGGTTGCTGATCTTCAGAAAATACATAAGTTTTCCAATGAAAATGGATGGCTACAAGTTAGTAATTGAGGAAAGTGCATTCAATGGGGCTGAAAGTTTGTTCCTAAAGCATGGGAAGACATTTCTAAACATATTTCATACAATGGCAGAGCATGGGAAGGTTTGGAATACACTATTCTATTAAACTCTCATTTGTTAGAGCTTGTTTTGTGCATAAAGTAAGGGTTTAGTAGATCAGTGTTTGCTTGAGCCTTTCTATTCCTAAAAGTTGATGATTCCTAAGTTTTGAGACTTGTTAAAGGACTGTTTGAATTCATTAGGTTTTTTGATGATGATTTAAGACCTCCTCCTTTGTAAATTTGGGCTAATTGAGTGCATTTCCAATGGTATAGTCATGTTTTCAAGCATTCTTTTCAAAACAACAGCATCTGAATTTGTGATATGTTAAGATTGGAACAAATGGGTTTTTGGAACATTAAATAGCTTATGGGGTTTCAATGTAGTTTGGATGGAATGCCTACTTTTGCCAAGTTGCAATGCTACTAGGGTTGGAGTCTTGGATGCATGAAATTATGAATCTGGTAAAATAAAGTTGGGAGGCAGAATATTTGGATTGTTACTATCATAGTAAGGTTGGTTAAAGGTATTTCAAGGCTTGGTAAGGGTTTCCAAGTAATAATTAGTGATGGGTCACCTTTTGTCTTATGGAAAACAAGGTGTTATGAAGGGTAAATTGGGCTTGTTGAATGTAAGGATTGGTTCAGGATGTTTTAATCAAGTTTTGGTTTTTTATTTGGTCAATGAAATGGTAATGAATGTATTCCAAGGTCTATGGAGAGCTTTAAAGCAAGTTTGGTTGATTGGTTGTCTTAATTGCCTTGTTTGGAATATTGTTGGAAAGAGAAGTTATTTGGTGAATGATGGTAGTGATGAGTTCTCTAATCAGGTTTATGCTATGGTTCAGTCAGTTTGATGAAGGTTAAGATGTATTTGAATTTTCTAAAGGTGTAGAATACCGATTTGATGAAATTGATGAATTTTGATGAAAAGATAAGTAAGCTTGTTGGTTTATCTTCTCAGTTGTTGTTTGGGTCAGAAGTACCCCTGGTTGGTTTGAGGTTTTTGGTAGATGATCTTGCATCACTATTATGCTTTGACATATTTTTTCCAAGCATCCATAGCTTGTTCGAAAGTACCTGTTTTAGGCTTTTAGCCATAACAGTAAGGCAATGAACTGTTTGATAAAATACTTTGGTAGACATGTATGAAAAATGTCGTAGCATAGACAAGGTAGTGAATTGTTTGAAAAAATTCCTCAAATAAATGTGGTCTCATGGTGATGGAATTTCATTCTTTGATGCATTTTTTCAAACAGTTCATTGCCTTGTCTATGCTATTGCTTACTATTATGCTTTGACAGATTTTTTCCAAGCATCCATAGCTTGTTCGAAAGTACCTGTTTTAGGCTTTTAGCCATATCATGCCAGAGCTAGGTGGTTTTGAACAACACAAACATAGATCAACTTGATTCAAATAGGGATTTAACTCTCAAACCCAAACTTGGGTGCAACTTACACAACCGACTACATTTTCTAGTAGGTCTACAGACCTATTTGCTCAACTTTACACACCAATAACTTACTCAATCACCCAAATTTTTACACTTTTAAACACCCATTAAGGCCAACTCAAACATACTAAAAAAATTCATTAGGTTATTTTGGAACAAACACTTCAAACTAGCTCTTTTTCGGTGTCCTGGACCAAAAAATAAGCCTATTTTACAAAGAGACTCATATTTAAACTCTTCCCAAACCTTAAATTTTGATGGGGAAGCATTAACAAGTCACCAAAACCACCAAATCCACAATTATTTTTTGAAGATACACTTCCCAAGACACTATTTCACTAAACCCTCATTTTGAGTTATTTTCATGAGGTTTTTATGGAAATCAATGTTCCCAAGCTTCCCACTCTCTAAAAACTCTTCAAAAATGACTATTTAAGCCTACAAAAACTTAATCTAACCTTAAAATTTGCTTTCCCAAATTTTCATAGACATTCACTTACTAAAACCACCATATTTCACCTAAAACCACTCATTTTTGCCATGCATGGCAACACACAAAATCAACTACAACACCTTCCTAGCTCTTGCAAACTCACAAAACACATTTGTAGACCTATTAAAAACTACCGTGGCCATTCCATTGAGCTACAATTCATACAATATATGGAATGGCCATTGTTACAATATCAAGGCCTTAAAACCCTTAAATCTGGTTATAGACCCGCATGTAGTCTTTTTGCTCTTAGATGCGTAAATCTCAATGAATCTTCACAAGAATGGAACAAAAATAACCTTAGTTTTTTCCTTCACCAAATAAAGTTGACCTTTGAGCAATATAGCACCTGTATTACTTTCTACAAAGTTAGGAAAAATGCAAATTTGAGTGTAAAATACATAAATCTCAAGCAAGAACAGAGTTTTTCATTGAAGTTTTTCAATATTATTCCAATATCTTCTATTACAAATGACTACAAGGCCTTTAAAAAGGCATTAACAATCTTTACCATGCAAAAATCTCACTAACTCCATCGGTTACATTATGGAGACCCACTATCTATACATGAAACATGCAAACTAGCTAGCAATAAATGCAAGATTTTGCATGCTTTACAATTTTAGCACTAATGACCCCACTAAACTATGTATTTTTGAGTTCCTTTGATTAATGATTGTAAAATACTTCAAGAATCATTTTTTCAAAGTTTATTCCATGCTATTGAAACTATGGGGAAGGATAGAGGGTCACTTTTAGTTGTGGGTGTCTATGTTGACAAGTTTGATCAATCTCAAGAAGTCTAAACATGCCTAAATTGCAGAACACTAATCCATTTTTGTGAGTGTTGTTACAAAAAAAAGCTATCCTATCTTTTGATATGTGTTTAAATATCTTAAGGGGCATATAAATATATGTGTGGAATTCAGTTTGATGATTTGGTTCAAGATATATGGTCTGGCAGACCTTATTGCAGGGCTACCAGCCTAGGACAGTATTTGTATAGTGTGGAATCTTCTACTTGGAAAGGTCATTAGATCATGGTGATTAGACCTAAAAGGGTGGTGTTTGAATGTTTCATTGTGAGGATTTAAGTTTGTTGAGACTGAAACTAAAATTTTCCTTATGATTGAAAGGTGTTTTGAAAGGTGGTTGCCTAAAAAGGTCAGTTGAGGGAAACCCATTGTGGTGAAAAATGTTTACAGTAGATTGAATTTGAGAAATTTATATCTTTCAACCCCTTAGCACTGCATCAGTAGTTATACAATGTGAAGTAACTACATAATTGCTTAGATTAACTTTCTACAAAACTATATTGTAATTGAAATTTTTCATCTATCAACATCTAGTTATTAGTTATGCAATGTGAAGTAATGCTTTGAGTTAGAAAGATGTGCAATGCATTGAATGTAATCAACGTTATGAATATAAACTAAAAAAAATTATTTTCTACAATTCATTAGTTAAACTCATCTGATTGCAACAAATAGAATGCTCACATTATTTTCCATGTTGGGAAACACACTATCCCTATATAGATAGTTCGTTATGAAAAGTTTTGTTTCACTTTCAATTTTTTTAGCAACTATTTCGTGCAATGCAAATGTCCTTTCTACCTTTCTTCATGTGAATGAAACAAATAGAATGCTCACATTATTTGCACTATTTGAAAGCACACTGTCCCTTGTCACCTATTTCATCATTAAAATGTTAATGTTTCCTATAGTCCAAGAATGTAATGAAGCCAGCATTCAGAGTGTGTATCTAATTAGATAATGTTGTTGTATCTGCTGAAATTTTTGTTTTCTTTCATTTCAGGCATTATTGTTCCTGTTGTTCCAGTCATGCATTGCCATATGCCCATTGGAGATATTGCACATGCTGCTTCATTAAGTTCTGAAGAATAGGTACAATCTCTTCAACGAAAACATTATCTATATCTTCCACTTTGCTCGCTTCTTTTTCACTGTTTCCATTGCATTGACAATGTCTTTCTAATTAGAGAATGCAAGTGTACCTTCTAAAAAAGTTTTTTTGTCTTTCATTTCAGGCATTTCAGTACCTGTTGTTGCAATTGTATAGATGTCGCACAGTTCACGAGCATGGGTGGCTGGTTGGTTGACCAACTAACACTCGTATCTTCCATGCAATATTCTTGCTCGAATTGAGGAATTGAGCCTCCCATACAGGTTGCAGGAAAATATCTTAAGGAGAATTAATAGAAAAGGGCCAAACTACACATATTTGAACTATCATAGTTATGCTCACTTATTTAACAGCATCTTTGGTGTATGGGAAAAAATGGGCATGGACGTTCAATATTACAATCTAGAAATAGAGATTGTAAATTTATGTGATTGGTCAATGTCTCTTTACTAAGAAATTTGAGACCTTTTCCTAGTTGGATGCATCTGGAAGGTGTGCATTAAACCAACAGTTATCATACACAAGCACAATATTACGGACCAGCTAAGCATGAGGTTTATGAGATTCCTCAATGGGGAATCTCTAATTAGTAATCACATGGGTCCTATGGAAGAATGGTTGTTGGCCATGTTCAAATTCAACCACATTGTCAAGTTCGAGATCCACCATGTCAGACCCTCATTCAGGCTGCTACATGCGAATTACGGGGTGCCAACGTTGTATGCTATCAATTCCACCTTGACAATCAGAGTGTGCCAAATCCTTCTAGATGCTCAGAATGTAGAGATTATACCTGTTCCTAAATGGTTGATGTAGTTCTCAGTGTTAGCAGTATTAAATGTGGATTGTAGTTTTCTTCATATTCTATAATATTGACTAGAAATGTTTTTACTTTTGACTGTGTGATGCAAATTGTTTATCTCATATCAAATCTAAAAACATTTGAAAACATTGTGACAACCATGTGTGTTGCCGATCCTGCAACTTTTTTGTGCATTTTTTGTTATAAACATATTATGATATTGAAATGGAATGTTTGTTGCAAGTTGGCGTTGTTATAAAATATGAAGCTGATTTTCAATATTGTTATAAAATGTGCATCTTGTCTTCCAAACGTATAAGGATATTGAAATGAAATTTTTTCTACAAGTAATGGGTTGTTATAAAATATGAAGGTGAACTTGAATACAATGTTTTGTTACAATCTACATAACAAAAAGTGTTGTCTTTGAAGAAGAATTGAGAAGCGAGGGACAACCCTGTGTGTTTTCCATCATGCAACTTTTTTTTGTGCATCTTGTCTTCCAAACGTATAAGGATATTGAAATGGAATGTTTGTTGCAAGTAATGGGTTGTTATAAAATATGAAGGTGATCTTAAATATAGTGTTTTGTTACAGTCTACAGAACATAAAGTGTTGTCTTTGAAGAAGAATTGAGAAGTGAGGGACAACTCTATGTGTTTTCCATCATGCAACTTTTTTTGTGCCTCTTCTCTTCCAAACGTATAAGGATATTGAAATGGAATGTTTGCTACAAGTAATGGGTTATAAAATATGAAGGTGATCTTGAATACAGTGTTTTGTTACAATCTGCATAACATAAATTGTTGTCTTTGAAGAAGAATTTAGAAGCGAGGAACAACCCTCTTTGTTTTCCATCATGCAACTTTTTTTGTGCATCTTGTCTTCCGGACGTATAAGGATATTGAAATGGAATGTTTGTTGCAAGTAATGGGTTGTTATAAAATATGAAGGTGAACTTGAATACACTGTTTTGTTACAATCCACATAACAAAAATTGTTGTCTTATTACAAGATTTGAGAAGTGAGGGACAACCCTGTGTGTTTTCCATGTTGCAACTTTTTTTGTGGATATCGTGTTCCAAATGTATAAGGATATTGAAATGGAATGTTTCCTGCAAGTAAGGGTTGTTATAAATTATGAAGGTGGACTTAAATACATTGTTTTGTTATAGTCTTCATAATAGAAATTTTTTTCTTTGAAGAAGAATTGAGAAGCGAGGGACAACCCTATGTGTTTTCCATCCTGCAAATTTTTTTGTGCATGTTGTCTTCCAAACGTATAAGGATATTGAAATGGAACGTTGGTGCATGTGCACCCTAACATGAACATGCCTCCATGAGGAAAACTTAGGATTTTTATTTATTATTGTTGATTTCATGGTGTAATAAGGTCTAAATGGCCACTTTAAGCATGTAATAGGTTGTAGATAGTAATTTTAAGTTGATTGGCATAAAGTGTAAAAGTTGCAGAAATTGACAAAATGTTGTCAATGCAAAATTGTAAAAATACAAAAAATGCCAAATAGAGGAAGGTGAAGAGACAAAGTAGTTGAAGAGTTATTTTAGGAATTGGTTTTAGTTATTTAAAGCCTTTTGAAGCATCACAAACTTTCAGGCAGGCAGAGGGATGATTTAAGAGTGGAAAAATCAATGAGATACTCTATTTTTTAGTTATTTTACTGCATTTTGTGTGTTTGAGGCCATTGTACGGCCATATTCTGGGTATAAATCCTCTCCTCCTCCTTTGTACATGATAGCCCTGTGAGTATACTTTATGATGCATTTGGTTTCATTTAAATCCATTTAGAATTGTGAAAGATATTGAAGTTTTTCTATAGGAGGGTAAAACTTTGAATTAGGGTAAACACTGTATAATAAAAATTGTTTCTCAGATTTGCACCGTTGGAATCTCCTAAAAATTGGTGAGAAGAATGTTTGATGAGTATTATAAATGATATCAAGGTTGAAGAGTGTGGTAAGGTGGTTTTGAGCAGTTATCATGAAGACGTAGGTCTAGAAAATGGGTAAAATATGTAAATGACTGTGTACAGTGGTGACTTGATGAGTTTTGTTTGTGGAATATGAGTCCTTGTGTAATTTTTTTTTGGAAAGGTGTTTGGGAATAGGTGAGTTATAAAATATGAAGGTGAACATTTTCTGCAAGCAAGGGCAATCTTTCTACTTGAATACATTGTTTTGTTACAGTCTGCATAACAGAAAGTGTTGTCTTTGAAGAAGAATTGGGAAGCGAGGGACAACCCTTTGTGTTTTCCAGCCTACAACTTTTTTTTGTGTGGAACGTTTGCTGCAAGAAAGGGAACTTATAAAATATGAAGGTGAACTTCAATACATTGTGTTCTTACGGTGTGCATAACACTAACTGTTATCTTTGAATAAGATTTGAAAAGTGAGGGAAAACCCTGTGTGTTTTCCATCCTGCAACTTTTTTGTGCATCTTGTGTTTGAAACGTATTACGATATTGAAATGAAATGTTTGCTACAAGTAATGGGTTGTTATAAAATATGAAGGTGAACTTGAATACAGTGTTTTGTTACAGTCTGCATAACAAAAAGTGTTGTCTTTGAAGAAGAATAGAGAAGCGAGGGACAACCCTCTGTGTTTTCCATCCTGCAACTTTTTTTTGCGTGGAATGTTTGCTGCAAGCAAGGGAAGTTATAAAGTATGAAGGTGAAATTCAATACATTGTGTTCTTATGGTGTGCATAACACTAACTATTGTCTTTGAACAAGATTTGAAAAGTGAGGGACAACCCTGTGTGTTTTCCATCCTGCAACTTTTTTGTGCATCTTGTGTTTGAAATGTATTACGATATTGAAATGGAATGTTTTTTGCAAGTAATGGGTTGTTATAAAATATGAATGTGAACTTGAATACAGTTTTTTGTTACATTCTGCATAACAAAAACTGTTGTCTTTGAAGAATATTTGAGAAGCGAGGGACAACCCTCTATTTTTTCCATCCTGCAACTTTGTTTTTGTGTGGAACGTTTCCTGCAAGCAATGGTACTTATAAAATATGAAAGTGAACTTCAATACATTGTGTTCATACGCTGTGCATAATACTAACTGTTTTCTTTGAACAAGATTTGAAAAGTGAGGGACAACCTTATGTGTTTTCCATCCTGCAACTTTTTTTTGTGTGGAATGTTTGTTGCAAGCAAGGGTACTTGTAAAATATGAAGGTGAACTTCAATACATTGTGCTCTTACAGTGTGTATAACACTAACTATTGTCTATGAACAAGATTTGAAAAGTGAGGGACAACCCTGTGTGTTTAACTTTTTTGTGCATCTTGTGTTCGAAACATATTACGATATTGAAATGGAATGTTTGCTGCAAGTAATGGGTTGTTATAAAATATGAAGGTGAACTTGAATACAGTGTTTTGTTACAGTCTGCATAACAGAAAGTGTTGTCTTTGAAGAAGAATAGAGAAGCGAGGGACAACCCTCTGTGTTTTCCATCCTACAACTTTTTTTTGTGTGGAACGTTTGCTACAAGCAATGGTACTTATAAAATATGAAGGTGAACTTCAATACATTGTGTTTGTACATTGTACATAACACTAACTGTTGTCTTTGAACAAGATTTGAAAAGTGAGGGACAACCCTGTGTGTTTTCCATCCTACAACTTTTTTGTGCATCTTGTTTTCGAAACGTATTACGATATTGAAATGGAATGTTTACTGCAAGTAATGGGTTGTTATATAATATGAAGGTGAAATTCAATACACAGTGTTGATATAGTCTGCATAATAGAAAGTGTTCTCTTTGAAGAAGAACTGAGAAGTGAGGGACAACCCTGTGTGTTTTCCATCATGCAAGTTTTTCTTGTGCATCTTGTGTTGTAAACGTATTACGGTATTGAAATGGAATGTTTCCTAAAAGTAAAGGTTGTTATAGAATATAAAGTTGAACTTCAATACACTGTTTTGTTACAATCCCCAGAACATAAAGTGCTCATTGCATGTGCTTACATTTGTAAGTAAGTTTACATACATAAGTAAGTTTTCAAAATGAAGTAACTAACATAGGACAGTGCGTTTTCCAACACTGCAAGCAATGCAAGCATTTTATTTTTTTCGATCACATGGAAAAAGGAAATGGCATTTTTACTCAACCAACTAGTTATAAAATTTGAAAGTGGACTTCATTACATTTTTGGAGTGTATAAAATTAAAAAAAAATCATGAAATATGAAAGTGGACTTAAATTCATTTTTGGAGCGTCAGAAATAAATACTTATCATAAGGAAATAACTAATAGGGGACAGTGTGTTATCGAAAACTGCAATCAATGCAAGCATTTTATGTGTTCCAAACACATGGAAAAAGGAAATATGCCATTTCCACTCTACCTAATATTTGTTCTAAAAATTGAAAGTGGACTTCATTTCATTTTGGGAGCATATGAAATAAAGACATTTCAGAAGCAAATAATTGACAGGGGACAATGTGTTTTCCAACACTGCAACCAATATAAGCATTTTATTTATTACAATGACATGAAAAAGGGAAATCTACCATCTCCACTCTACCAAATCGTTGTTGTAAAAATTCAAAGTGGACTTCACTTCATTTTTGGAGCGTGAGAAATAAAAAAAAATTGTAAGGAAATAACTGAGAGAGGACAGTGTGTTTTCCAACACTGCAAGCAATGCAAGCATTTTATTTGTTCCTATCACATGGAAAAGGGAAATCTGCCATCTCCACTCTAGCAAATACTTGTTCCAAAAATTCAAAGTGGACTTCATTACATTATTGGTTGTAACAAAACAAATACTTATCATAACGAAATAACTGACAGGGGACAGTGTGTTTTCCAACATTGCAAACAATGCTAGCATTTAATTTGTTCCAATCACATGGAAAAAGGAAATATGCCATATACATTCAATGGAATACTTGTTCTAAAAATTGAAAGTGGAATTCATTACATTCTTGCTCGTAATGAAACAATTACAGAGCTATGAAAAGTCTGATATGAAATGGATAACAACAAAGTGTTCAAACACATGAAAATAGAATATTTGTTCACCATAATTGTTCAATAATCAAATAATTACAGAGGGCCATGAAAAGTCTCATATGAAATGTATAACAATATAGTGTTCAAACATATGAAAATGGTATAACTCTACACCGCAATTGTTCAATAATCAAATAATGAAACCCATAATGTAGAATCAGTATTCTGAGCCTGTCTCATCATATCCTACACTGCCTATTCTTTGCAATCGAGTTCATGCCTACGTAATATATGTCACATTTATTAGGGTCCTTGTGTATTTTGGGAGGGGTGATTCCAATTCCATGAACCCTCATAGATGATGAACGTGAAACAACAAATTTCTTCATAGGTTGTGCTTTGTCCTTGGTAGGTTTAACACCTTCACCCTATAGCAAAAAATTAATCACAATTAATGTATGCATGGAAACAATATAAGGTAGTATGATATATACAACAACATATCATTTATCTGTACCTCTAGAACATAATGCTTCATCTCAGAGAGCTTCCATACCATGAAGTTTCCCACACACTCTTCAACGGTCTCTGTGCCAAGATGTGGAAAAGGAACTAAGCATTCACCAACAATGGCCTGAACAATGCTGACTCACACAATTTTTTGGGTGCTTAAAGCAGTGGGTTTGAGTGTTTCTGTCGAAAACATGCACAATGCATTTGGTAACCCATTTACTTTGCCTCCAAAGATCAACATGATCACCAACCTTAAAAGTAATGCCCTGAACTCTATCATGTGTTCATCCACTGGATTTGGCTACAATGGAAACGTCATTGACATGAAGCATAATTCAGGGAATGCTAAAATATTCATAAAGAAATAAGAATAGAAGCATGGAAGTGTGTTGGGTCTGTTACCGATATAGATGGCACACAACTACTCTCCTGGTCCCATGTCCATCTTTATTACCATCTCCCCCTTGCAGGCCAGCACTCTCCTTGTCCCCATGTCCATCTTTATTACCCTCTCCCACTTGCAATCCAATGCTCTCCCCATCCCCATGTCCATCTTTATTATCCTCTCCCACTTGCAAGCCAATGCTCTCCCCATCCCCATTTCCATATTTATTACCCTCTCCCACTTGCAAGCTAGTCCTCTCCTTGTCCTCATGTCCATCTTTCTTGCCATCTCCCCCTTGCAGGCCAACGCTCTCCTCATCCCCATGTCCATCTTTATTACCCTCTCCCACTTGCAAGCCAGTGCTCTCCTCGTCCCCATGTCCATCTCTGTTACCTAGTTCCACATGCAAGCCATTGTTCTACCCATACCGATGTCCATCTCTATTATGCTATCCCACTTGGAGTCCAGTGCTCTCCCCATCCCCATGTCCATCTTTATTTCCCTACCCCACTTGTAGGCCAATGCTCTCCGCATCCACATGTCCATCTCTATTAGCCTCTCCCATTTCAATTGCAACAACATGGCCAATTAGGTCAAGGATAGGACTCCATTGTTCATCCTTGCCCTATAATAGCAGGAATTGAAACGTCACTTCAAATTCAGCTGCATGCAACCAATTCATTGAAATAATCAAAACAACATTAAATAAAAGAATTGGAATTCACCGTTTCTTCTAGTTTCTTCATGTCAAGGCACCTTGACGCTTTTGACCGTATACGCTCCTTCTTCTTCTTCTCAACATTATTAGATGACGGGTTGGGAGGAACAACATCATCTTGTTCTTCCATGGCCTCCACTTCATCTTCCAAATCAAGAGTATCATGTTCGAGGGCAGGACTTCGTTGTTCATCGTTGCCCTGTAATAGTAGGAATTGAAATGTCACATCAAATTCATATGCATGCAAAGAATTCATTGAAATAATCAAAACAAACATTAAATAGAAGATTTTGAAATTATCATTTCTTCTTGTGAGGGCATGAGGAAACTTTAAACCATATATGCTCCTTCTTCTTCTTCTCAATGTTATACGGTGGGTTGGGAGGAACAACATTATCTTGTTCTTCCATGGCATCTGCTTCGTCTTCCAAATTAGGAGTATCCAATTTGAGGGAAAGACTTCATTGTTCATCATTGCCCTGTAATAGTAGGATTTGAAACATCACATCAAATTCAGATGCAAGCAACCAATTCATTGAAATAATAAAAAAAACATTAAATAGAAGATTTGGAAATCACCATTTGTTCTCGTTTCTTCTTGTGAGGGCGTGAGGAAACTTTAAACAGTATACGCTCCTTCTTCTTCTTCTTCTTCTTCTTCTCAATGTTATACAATAGGTTGTGAGGAACAACATCATCTTGTTCTTCCATGGCCTCCACTTCATCCTCCAACTTAAGAGTATCTTGTTCGAGGGCAGGACTCCATTGTTCATCATTTCCCTGTAATAGCAAGAATTGAAATGTCACATCAAATTCAGATGCATGCAACGAATTCATTGAAATAATCAAAACAAACATCAAATAGAAGATATTGAAATCATCGTTTGTACTCGTTTCTTCTTGTGAGGGCATGAGGAAATTTTAAACCATACATGCTTCTTCTTCTTCTCAATGTTAGACAAGGGGTTGGGAGGAACAACATCATCTTCTACTTCCGTGGGAACTACTTCATCTTCCAATACAATAAAAACCTGCTCGAGGGCAACACTTCATTGTTCATCCTTGTTGTGTAATAGGAGGAATTGAAATGTCGCATCAAACTCAGATGCATGCAACCAATTTATTCCAATAATCAAAACAAACATTAGATTAAATAGAAGATTTCGAGATCACCATTTGTTGTCGTTTCTTCTTTAGAGGGTGCCTTGAAACTTTTCACCATGTACGATGCTTCTTTTGAATGTTAGACACAGGGTTGGGAGGAACAACATCATCTTCTCCTTTCATGGGCACAACTTCCTCTAGCGAATGAACACTACTCTACTAGGCGGGAGAAACCGCTTCTTGACCATCACCCTGTCATGTCATGTAAGTTAACGTTAAGTGAACCTTGTATGCATTAGAACATAAAATATGAAGCAACAAAAATTAAGATTTAATAGTTTAGTTCGACATTACCATTCCTTCCTTTCTCTTTCTCTCCTACAATTTTAATATTTTTTTCCTTCTCTACTCCTTCCTCTCTTCACTGTTGTATAACGCCATTCACTTCACCTCGTCCTTTCCTTGTTGGGGAAGTTGAAGGAAGCTATGTTTCCCATAATTTTGACAAACACTTCTAATAACACACTTTTGGTGGAGATGTTGTCGTAGATTCATTTGGTAATCCGTATTTTCCACCTTCTTTTTAAGGTACTCTTTCAATTTATCAGGGCGAGGAGCGGGTTGTTTTGGTTCCCCCCCCCCCCCGATGCAGTTCGGCCACGCTTTGGTGGCGTGAGAATAGGAAGTTGGTGATGCTGAAACCTATGCATGTTGAACACTCTCCAATCATAATATTTTCTCGTACATTCTTCTACAATAAAATAATATACATATCTACCATTCACCACTTCTCTTATGTATTCAGCAACAACCTACACAACAAATTTGGAAAAGAAAATCACTTAATATATTTGATATTCAAACAATTTGAATGTACAACATATACACAGCCAAATGATGCAATAATTCAGTTATTATATCTAACTTCTCATCCACCACATCACCCTGTGCTTCATTTGGTCCCTCTCCATCCTTAGGGTCTCCCTTTGCACGCTTTTCCTTGTGGTTGTGGACTATGGCAAGAGCATGATGGTCTCCCTAATTATTTTCCTGAATCAAAGGAACGATATACTATCAAAATCACCATATTTGTAACAAACATGATATTTTCTATCTGAAATTGTAAAGCATTATGATTGATGCATAGGAAGGAAAGGGCAATTGGAAATTCACAATCAATTATGAACACGTCACTGCCTTAGGGTTCAATGTTTTCCTAAAATGAGGGGACTTCCTCTGTACCGCAGTTGCTGCCTCCTAATTAAAACATTCCCACTTTCCAGTCAACATCATAACCACTTATTAGAGATTAAAATTATACATTTGATTGCATCTTGTAATTACTGGATCTTACTTGCACGTTTCGTGAACGTGACCACCCCGAAGAAGATGCACTACTACACACCCTTTCAGGTGTGTTTTCCACCTCAATGACATTCTTCAGTGTACGAAGCAATTTCCCTTTTACAACACACATCCTTGGTTTCCTGTAAACAGTAAAATTGTTGCAAGTGTTATGGACAGTTAACGTTCCAAAATTTATTGAACCATTTGCAGTAATCAAGCATATCTTTTTTCAATCAAAAGAAGAATTTCAAATGCATATTTTAGTCTACCTAAGACTTGTGATAAATTTTGAAGGTGCCTTTGATTACATTATGTGTCTAAATAAAAAAAGGTTTTCAATACATTCCTACTGACAACAAAATTGCAGGCTAGAAAAGAGATGGTGTTATGAAACGTACAACCCACATTGTTGTAAAATGCTATACAAGTAACCGTGCTATGTTTTACAACATGCAATTATTTTGTCCATTTATTTTTTTCAATCACATGAAGATACTGAATTGCAATTTATACCATAACTAACAGTTGTAATTTTTGGAGGTTCATTTTTACATTCATACTATCTAAATAAGAAAAGCTTTTCAAGACATTCAAACTGTTATCTAAAATTTTAGGTTGGAAAACATAGGGTGTTATAAATCATGCAACCCACAAACTGTTCTAAAACCCTTTACATGTAACAACCCTATTGGTTACTCCCCCCACCTCAATTCTTCTTCAAAGACAACACTTTCTGTTATGCAGATTGTAACAAAACATTGTATTCAAATTCACCTTCATATTTTATAACAACCCATTACTTGCAGCAAACATTCCATTTCAATATCATAATATGTTTCGAACACAAGGTGCACAAAAAAGTTGCAGGATGGAAAACACACAGGGTTGTCCCTCACTTTTCAAATCTTGTTCAAAGACAACAGTTAGTGTTATGCACACTGTAAGAACACAATGTATTGAAGTTCACCTTCATATTTTATAACTGCCCTTGCTTTCAGCAAATGTTCCACACAAAAAAAGGTTGTATGATGGAAAACACAGAGGGTTGTCCCTCGCTTCTCAATTCTTCTTCAAAGACAACACTTTTTGTTATGCAAATTGTAAGAACACAGTGTATTGAAGTTCACCTTCATATTTTATAACAACCCTTACTTGCAGCAAACATTCCATTTCAATATTGTTATACATTTGGAACACAAGATGCACAAAAAAAGTTGCAAGATGGAAAACACACAGGGTTGTCCCCCCGCCCTCCCCCCACTAGCGCGACAACATTTCATGACAACTGGGCAACTTTCAAGCATACCTTTCTCATTTCCAAAACATTCACTTTTCTCCATCATACATCAATGACACCTTCCAACATCATGGAGCTAAGTGGATGAGATTGTGGAAGAGGTGGTGTTGTGTGTTGGAGAGAAGAGCTTGTTTTGCAAATATTGCAAAGTAGTTCCAAAGATGCTCAGTTTTCATGAAATGTTGTCATTTCTTTTATCTAATGGTTGTATCAGGCATGGACAGGTCAACCTTTTCATAGAATGCCAAGGCCAACAATGTGTAATTTCAGGTTGGAAAACATTGGGTGTTATTAAACCTGAAAACCAAATACCATTTACAAACCCTTCACAAGTAACATCCCAATTCGTTAATCACCCCTCAGTTTAAATTCGATGCTTTTATATATCCTGCACCTACAACTCCACCCCATGCTCTCAAACCTTCATATTTCAACATGCAGAATAAAAGAACTCACAACACACAGTGTTTTCCAACCTTCAATTATTTTCCACATTATGTTGTCCCATCATATGGTTTTTGTATGTTATGATGCCTCTTACATGCATTCTTCTAGGGATAATAGCGACATCCAATTGCAAGGCAGAAGCTAATCTCCCTACAAAATATAGTAAAATCAAGCTATTATCCCTAAAAAAACATGTGTTTGAAATGATAACATAATCAAACATAAATGATATCAATTTTCCACAATCCATATTGATTATTGCTAGTTGATTTATGGATTCGATTGTGTAAGAATTTTTGCATCAACATTTCGGATCACACTCTATGATCCAACAACAGGATGAAGAAGAGAGCATCAACCATCCTGATGTTGGATCACGGAGTCTGATCTAAAACGTTGATGCAAAAATTCTTACACAATCGAATCCAAAAATCAACTAGCAATGATAATTAGACATGTCTTATCCCTGAAGAAGGGAAATATATTATCATGTGTAAGCCATGTTGCAAGGAGATCACCTTTTACAATTGGGAGGAGGCTATTCTCCCTAAAAAAAATGCATGTCACATGCATCATAACAGCCATCATGTTTTAAAAATCATATTTCAGAATGGACAAAAAACCCAAAACATGTCATTGAAAACTATTATTTGCAAATAGAAAAAAGCTCAAACGAGGTCCCATTTTTGCCGCCATTTTCCACAACGACATTTTGTAGGTTGGTAGAGAGCAATGGGAAATATAAAATTTTGTGATTGCCGAATTAAATAACTAACAACCCATTGTGGAAATATGAGTGAAATTACCGAATAACATTTAGAGAAATCAGAAACCATGCACAATATGTAAGATTTTTATTTTGGTATGCTCCAAGAATGTAATGAAGTCCACTTTCAAATTTCACTTTGCTACAGTCAAAATCTCATTTCACTTTCTTCATCTGATTGGAACAAAACACTCCAACGGAAAGACTTGACGGTTAGACGTTAACTACGACATGTTGTGGCCTGTCCCATTGCCGGGAAAACATGTCAGCACCGATGGGTTTTCAAAATCATATTTCAGAATGGACAAAAACCCAAAAAAACATGGCATTTAAAACCATTATTTGCAAATAGCAAAACGAGGTGCCAAGAATGTAATGAAATTGGAAAACAGTAGGTATTATGAAACCTGCAAGGCATAGTGTTGTTATAGATCGTTTGCAGTGTTGGAAAACACATTGTTCTATTTCAGTTAGTTTGTTATGAAGAGTTTTATTTCATTACTCCAAGAATGTAATGAAGTCCACTTTCAAATTTTTGAACAAATCCTTGCTACAGTCCAAATTTCATTTCACTTTCTTTATCTTATTGGAACAAATAAAATGCTCACATTATTTGCAGTGCTGGAAAACACACTGTCTCTTCTCACTTGCACAGGGTTTTACAACACTATATGCATTGCTTGTTTCTTAACACCTAGGGTTTTCCAACATGCATTCTTACTAAATAGAAAGAATTTCTTCAAAATCTTTTTTAATATAGATAGTCTGAATGTATTGAAAAGCCCTTTCAAAATTCACAAGGACTTTTAATTTGGGAAAAAATTGCATTTAAATTTTGCATGACTGAAAAAAAAAAGTGCACAAAATAATTGCAATTTGGAAAACACAATGTTGGGTTGCAATTATTTCAATTTCCTTGTTTAAATGTAAAGGGTTGTCTCATGGGGGGTTGCTTGATTCTTAACACATAAGGAATTGCAACATGGAGTTTTACAAAATAGTATGAATGTCTTCAAAATCACACATTCCATTGTCGTGTTTAAATTTTGCATGATTGAAAAAAAATTGCACAAAACAATTGTAATTGGGAAAACACAGTGTTGGGTTTCAGTTATTTAAATCTCCCTATTTAAATGTAAAGGGTTGTCTCATGGTGGGTTGCTTGCTTCTTAACATCCACAGGTTTGCAACATGGAATGTTACAAAACAGTATGAATGTCTTCAAAATCACACCTTCCATTGTTGTGTTTAAGTTTCAAGTATATAACAAATTGCATGCTTCATAACACACTGCATTTTTCAACCTCCACATCACAACATGCCCAAGCCCTTTCTGGTTTTTAAACATGTATATGTAGGTGTGCATTACAAAAAGCAAGAACACCAATTTCTTTCCATTATTGTCAATAATGAATAAACTCGTTGAAAGTGATGAATGTTGTGTAGTGCATGTTGGAAAACATAATGTGTTTTGAATCCTTCCTTTACTTATACCCAACCTTTGTCTTGTAGTGCAAATATACAAACGTATAGATGGTGTTCTATTTTATCAAATAGCACATCTCTCATTTAAGGGGGACTCTATTAACCGTCAACACATAGTGTGATTCATAGTACACACTTCATTCTATTTTGCAACAATTCATGTTGGAAAACGCTAGCTGTTAAGAAACAAGCAACCCAAATAGTGTTGTAAAACCCTATGCAACACTATTGGATAGTACCCGTCACCTCAATTTAGTCGATTTTCTCGTCCAAATCCTCCACGTGCACTCAAACCTTCATCTTTCAACGTGCAAACTATAAACAAATAGTATTTTCACCTTTCTTTCTCCAAAAAAAAAAGGCCCACGTCATTCCCTTCCACTTTTCCTGTGCCAAACAAAAGAAAATTCATGACAAAGCTAAGGCGCCCGCCTTTTTCAGTCGGCATGAGGCGGGAAAATTGACCTGACGACATCGTTAACTCCTACCTACCATTTCCCAGACGTTTGGTCCCATCTGTCGATTTCGTCACTTTTTGTTTCCATGTATGTTGTTATTCTAATAGCTCTTTTACAATTTGTCTATTTGTCTATAATATTTAGTGCCAAGTAATGTAGCCTGAATTTTTAATTAAGTCTATGGCGTTATACCCATTGGCTTTACAAGTTCTATTTAATACAGTGCATAGAACTATTTCAAGTAATGACTTGTTATATCTGCACATCTTTTGCGGTGTGGTGGTCAGATCGAAACATACTAAAAAAGAACAGAAATAGGATATAGAAATAGCATTCTACAACATTGCAATTAGCTGTTAATAACAAACCATTTATAACTTAGTAAATATTCTAGACAAATAGGGAAATTGTAAAACGAACTATTATGAAAACACTTAAGAACCAAAAAAATGACAGAAACTAGAAAACTAACATTAAATAGAAATTTTAAATATGGAGAAATATTCAACTCAAGAGACAGAAAAGAGGTTTAAGTTAGGACAGGATCATAGGATGGACTATCAAGAGGACATATTTTGAACATTTCATAAAATAGGAAATACTCACAAAATCCTCTACTGCTGCTCACATTTCAAAGTGAAGAACCTAGTTCAAGTGAAGAAATTGTTGTTACACCTTGTCTAGATACTGATAGAATTTCAGGTAACCAAGAATATGCTCCAAACTCAAAATATGTACATGCATTTCCCTTGAACTGGGTTCTTCACTTTGAATGTTGTTTGTAAGTAATTTCACATACATACATTTCCATATATAAACTCTTTTGGTGAAAGATTAAGCATTAGCGCTAAAAACTTAAGAATCGCATGAAAATGACAGATGATTGAAAACCCCAAAATTTTAGAATTTCAAACAAATCAGAACTTCTAAATGAATAATAAATTTCAGAAATTTAACTGTCTAGTACACTTGCGATTCAAGCTATGGCAGCAGAATCACCTGTATTTACTACAGAAGCTTCACATCTCTTGAAGCATCCTTCTCAATCCACCTATGTAAGGAAACTTGCAGCCATATAATGACAATTTCCACATAACCCAAATCTGAAAACATGCAAATAAATACTCAATATCAACATGCAAGAGAATAGACAACATACCCATGAAAGATGACACAAGATATACCCTGGGAAAACCCTCAAGAGGGAAAAACCCATCCTCCAAAAGCATCCACACTCCATGTATTATTCAGCAATGAAAACCCATTATAATACATCTACAGAGACTCCATGAACACTTTTGAAGCACAAGCTATCCATGCATTCCATGTGACCAAACATGAATCCACACATCCCATGCCATGCTTCTAACCCTCACACATGCACAAGCTTAACCTACTAACCTGCAACAAACTTTCCAACCTTAGACAACTACCCTTGTGGTTGCTTTTATAGAAGCAAGCTCCCACAAAACCACCAAGTGGTATTACATAAACCATGTGCCCAAAACCATGAACTTACAAAATCATGTGACTCCACATTTAATATTGGGTACTTTATTATATTTTATTTTTTCCCAATATTAAATAATTACATTTTACAATTATGTCCCAGTGTTACATACAACATAAAGTGGCCCCAACATTATAAATCCTAGTGATGCATGTCCATCTAGGTACCCTTAGGTGCATCACACACATAATAATAAATAAAAAATTAGAAGCATTATGCAAGGTGTACAACACCTAATTCCAACAACCTACCCTTGTATTGTTCAATTTTCTTTCCTCGCCTATATCAACCACCTGGAAGAAAGACAAGTGTTAGCGATAGATTAAATTGGAAAATTAAAGACATTTGGTGCTACTAAGAATTTTTTATTCCAAATTTCACCAATATACAATTTATATGCTGTGGTGAGTGCAAAATACCAGCTTGCACAGAAAATTAACAAACATGTTAAACTGTACATTGGGAATTTAATTTCCAATTTAACCTATCGCTAACACTAGTAATATATATCAACAATTATATCTATCATTTTTCCATTCTGCTAGAATTGTCAAGCAATGAACGTTCATTCGAATATATCTCAAACTCATCTCTCCTGCAATATGAAAGAGGTCATCAATTGCATAATCAATAAGGGCAGACAAGACACACAAGAAAGATACCACACACCATTGTCAAACTTCTATTTATTTCATTACTTGTACAGATAACTGAAAAAATATAGATTATTGCAAGACACATTGGTTGCAAAGCATAGTGTGCATCAACTATTCAAGAATAAACGTTAAGAAGTCAATGAAAACCTTGGTGATCACCTTGATTGACCAAAAAATAGCAGGCGATTGCATTGGTTAAATATGATAATCCACAAAATAATTACACATTGGATAACACTATGTGGTTCAATCTCCATGCTCAAACCTAGAGGGTGAAGAGCACAACGAGGAGTTGCACATGGGGAAACCACAAAACTTACCAAATTGAGGTGACCATGAGTAAGAAATTAGGTTGCTACTTGTAAACACTTTTAGAACAGTATGTGGGTTACAATGTCTATAACACCCAACGTTTCTCAACCTAGAATTTTAGAAAACAGTAAGAATGTATTCAAAAAGTTTTGTGATCAATGCAGTAACAACCCAATTGGTGTGTTACCCCTCGGCTCGATTTTGTTACACACCCAGTGTTTTCCAACATGCACTTATATATAGACAATAAGAACGTAATGAAAAAGATTTGATTAGTACACAGTAAGAATGTAATAGGAAAATGGAAATGCAGAACCAAAGTGAATGAGATAGACAATAAGAACGTAATCGAAAAGGAATGTGCTCTAAAATGCTTGAAAAGAAGCAAACCAAAGTGAATGAGATAGATAATGTATTGAATGGAAAAATTGTTCCTCCTCTTTAGAAGTTGATGAACGAGGATGTGCACTATGTGAAATGGGAAATGGCAACGCAGAACCAGAGGTAGCAAGTACTAGAATTCATGCAATGAAAAATGAATCTTCTGTAAAAACACTTGAAAAGAAGCAGAGTGGTTGAGTGAGATACATGATGTACTGAATAAAAATATCCTCCATGCTCTTGAGAAGTTGACGAAGGTGCATGTGCAGTATAAGCAAAGGGAAAATGGAAATGCACAAGTAGACAAACTGAAGAGGTCTTGTATTGCACGACAATTTGTGCATGCAAAGAAATTCAAAGATGTTGCTATGGATGGAGTTGAACAAGTAAATTCTATCATGAATAACTTCTATAGCACAATATATTTTCCACTATGTTACAATATGTATGTATGTAACATGAGATCAAAATGGCATTTCATTTTCCTCATCTGATTCGACCAAATAAATGCTCGCATTATTTGTAGTGTTGGAAAACACACTCTCTCCATATATAGTGTTGTAAAACCCTCTACAACTGAGAGGAGATAGTGTGTTTTCCAACTGTGCAAATAATGCGAGCAATTTATTTGTTCATGTTAGGTTCCCAAATTTGCACCCTATTTGCTAAGCTTTTAAATGAACTCGGTAGATTTGGACTAACATGGGACTACTTTCAGGTTG
Organism: Sequoia sempervirens; assembly: GCA_007258455.2. Lineage (NCBI taxonomy): Eukaryota > Viridiplantae > Streptophyta > Pinopsida > Cupressales > Cupressaceae > Sequoia > Sequoia sempervirens. Next base: position 174,492 of record VDFB02264186.1, on the reverse strand, counting down.
TGGGTAACCTGTTTGAAAGCAGACCTCTGGATTATGGGCTGACTTCCCCGTTTGATGTCACCTAACTATTAATCTTTGAAGGTAAAGGGTAAGGATTGCATGAAAATAAACCTAATGCTGGAAAAAACATAAGGTGATGCACCAAAACAACCTAGACCTGTTGACAACTTATCACCTTCAAATTAAAATCATAAAGCTTGACTCACACAACTCACTTTCCAATGCAGTTTACATAAATGATTTATAAAGAGGTCTGTAATAGTGCTTTTAAAAGGAAAAAAATAGGGGTTTCACAATTAATAACACTACTAATCAACACATATTATAACATGTAAACATACATTTTTTGCTAAATGGATGCCTAAACATGAGACAAGTTTGCAATTGGTCTTCACACAAGTCTTGACTCACACTCTCCTCATGCAATATGTGTGTTTTGAAGCACAAGACTCCAAAAAGCATTAAAGATAATGATCTTGATTAAGTGATTCATAAAACATCACTAAACAAGTCATTTTACAATTCAAAGCATAAAATAAGTGCCCCACCATCTCCTTGTATTATATTTTCATTAAAAGGCATAATAAAAGTGATTTTCAAATCACTTACATGATATCTTCAAATATTGGAATAAAATGCAACATATAATGTCATATCCAAAAGCTTTCAAAAGCTTCCAAGGCACTTGACCATCACAACTTACCTCATTCTGTATTTTAGTCCACACATGGGCAAAACTCATTGGTTTGCAAAGGCATCATAAAGCTCCAAAATACTTGGCCAATATGGCCAAACTCCAAACTTCTTGGAAAGAATATTCCAAGTCACATGATGTTTGGAAAAAAACGAAGGCATAACATTTGACCATGGCACACTCCATATGCATTGTTGAGGACTTAGGACTTGGCAAAGTTTTTAACAAGGGGAAAAAAGAACTTAAGGCATAGAATGCCTAAGTTAAAAACATATGATTTCGGCCCCCATTGCATTTAACACACGCTTTAATCTTCAAAAAGAATAGGAAGAAAATCCCATCCAACTCAAGTAGGGTCAAACCCTAATCATCAAACACCAAAACAATGAGGCAGCCCATCATTTTGTCGTTGCACACAATCTGGAAACTGGGATGCTTCCGTCGTGGGGTTTGAGAAAACACAAGGAAAAGATGGAGATTCACCACGGTTTTGTTGATTTCATTGATGAGAAACACCTCAAGAAGTAGGTAAAATGCTTTCTGTAGCTAAAAACTAGATTTTTGACCATCTGGAGGCCATTTTTTTTTTGGAACTATAGGTCGCGGCCATTGTCATATTTTTGATCCATTTTTATGGCTCTTTCTATTTTTGTTTTAAATTGTTACAGCCGCCATGAGAAATTATGTGAAGCTTTGCTAGAAGCAAAAGCTCGAAAGTTTACAAGATTTTTGTGTGCAAAACTCCAGGTGAGTTAACTCTACTTCATCTCCTGACTTTGAGCAACAGAAAACCATGTTTTTCTTTGTTTCTACCTTGAAAATGAAGCATAGAAGCCCGTTTCTTTTCTACATTTGACAATAACAACATTCCATTGTTGCTTTTGTTGCTTTAATGAAGGAAAAAAAAAACCTCCTAGCCATGGCCATGGACAGAAAATGATATGTTTTTGCTTGGCTCAGCTTCATTTGAAATACCCTATAATGTCTTTCGATTTTTCCTTTGTATCTGAAAGTGTTCTAACAACCCAGATGGGTTTTTGATATGTAGAATAGAGAAGAAAAACAAAACAACCTGTGAGCTCGGCCTCCATTTTTCAACATGGGTTTCCTCTGTATTTTTGCATTTCCTTTTTCTATTTTGCAATACACTTGCAAAACCCCCCAAATGGGTTTTCTGTAGCACATATATTTCATATCTACAAATGTTTTCAACAGAACCCAAGTGGGTTTCTTGATTTCTTGAAGAAACTTCAGATTTCTTGAAGAAACTTCAGATTTCTTGTAAAAGTGCAGATGGTTTTTGTAAAGACACTCCATTTTCTATAGAATGTATCAATATTGTTTCACATTTTGAAACCCCAGGTGGGTCCTCCATATTTTGCAGGAAAAAGGTCAACCTTGACTACGACCTGTCATAAAATGAGTCTTCATTTGCCATTTCTGCTTCTTTTCACCATTGTTGTTTTTGTGCATTAGCTTCTGTATCTTGAACCCAGATGGGTCTTTTCAGTTCGAAAGCAAACTTCAGATTTTGTTCAAAAATGATTCAATGCAATTGCACAATGTGAGCATAATGAAACCTCCAATTTGTAGCAAAATGTGTTTTTTCAGTGAGCATCTGGATTGGTTTTGCAATGCACTTCTTTTCTGTAGAATGTCTTTGAAAACAAAAACCCCAACGTGGGTTTGTCATTGTGAATAAACTCCTGCATTTGACATTTTTTTTTTAGAGTATCATACTCAATCCTTTTGATGATACCTCATTATGTTGTTAAACACTCATGGTAACCTCTGCATTAGCTTCAGATAATTTAACAAAACACCACTATATAAAACTTTGGCACCGTGATAAATATAATGGATTACCTTTTGAAGTTGATCTGCTCGTAAGGTTTTCAAAGAATGTCATTTTGTCACACTTGTTAAGGTTCATCACAGACTTGTCATGAAACCTCATCCTTGCTTTGTGATTTGCAATTGTCACTACCCTCTTATGGCTGCCATGTTATCTCAAATATCATTGTTGTTATCACAAGGTAGATTTTGATACTGCCCTTTACTTCAAAGCTTTCCTTTCAATAACTAATGATTGTCCTCCTTTTTCATGATTTCCTCCAAGAAAAACATTTAATGCCTTGTAATTCACTATATAGGATGAAGGGCTTATGATGTTTGCTAAGAGGGTAAGAATTCTCTTTATCCTTGAAATAGTGTACTTGACATTCATGAAGTGGATGTTTTCAATTCACAAGATAATTGCATTATCAGCTTGGTAGCTACTTGTTATGCATAGCACTATCTTTTATTACCTCATAAGTCATTTATGCTTGAATTTCCTTCAAGTGCATAGATAAAATGAAGATAAATTTGTAGCCTTTAATGATGTTTCTCTTATTCATGACTATGCTCTGTTCCTTTGAAGCACCATGTTTTATGATGGTTTCAATGTGTGAATTTTATGATCTCCTCTATTTCAATCAATAAGACTATTGTGATCTTTAATATCATTGTTCTTCAGTAGCACTAGATTTTCTAGAGCTCCCTTTCTATTAGCTACATTCTGTGTCAGATTTTCAAAATGTATTTTGTCCATCATCTGCCTCATGTATGTTGATTGCCTCATGGTGGCTTGAATAGTGGTATGTCCTCAACTCGAGTAAAGATGTGCTTGTTGTTCTTATTTCAAATTGCATTGTTATGAAAGTCCCATGACTGTGATGTCTTCCTAACATCGTGTAACAAGAACTTTCATGCTCATTACAACCTATGTGTCCATCTTGCAACCCTGCCTTCGAAGATATTGTCCTTTCATCACTCTGTGAGAACATTTGGGCCTATTGTCACTGATTTGAAGACCTTATAGGTTGTCCCTTTCATGGAACCTATCATAGGGTTTTTTCTTGCCACCAAGCTCTTTGAATGACTATCTTTATCTTTGGGAGATTATGCATACTTACTATCCCTGTAACTTGACAATGAAATGCACTGCCCCATGCTTCAATTTATGATATGAAGAGTATATTGGGCCTACCCTTTGCATTTTTTGCATTTTTCTCCAATTATGACCTTCTTTGTATGGGAAAATTATCTGTATCAACTAGGGTTGATGTTTCTTGAATGTCTTTTCCTTTTGTGCCTTTCCTCAAACCATCATGCATTGATTGTTAGCTGGAAAACTTATTTGCCTAATATTTGATTGAGAAGGCCTTGAATAAAGCCTTGTGCAACTTGGGCTTGTATTTTGGAATTCCTTTCTTTAACTTTGGTGTCATTCACTTATGCATGTGTAATCCACCTCCTTTAAGATGAGAATTTATGATATTGCTGAGTACCTTCTTTGTTTTGTTATTTGATCATCCTTAATAGTTGTATCATTGTTTCTTCATGTTCCTGTAGCACTTTGCAGAGGTGTTGTCCTATTTACTTGTATCATAACCTTGTCTCCAAAGGGGTCACTTTGTTTTATTTCATGATTGACTCAACCATTGCTTTCTCCATTTCCATCGATAAAGCTATTGTCAACTGCATATCACTTGTGGAGGTAATCCTTGGGTCTTAGCAACTTCAAGAAATGTAGATGAAAATTGATCATTATGTGACACCGAACAGGGCAGTTGAAACCCTTCCTTTCTTTTCCATCTGTAATGCCAACTCTCGTAACCATTCCTTGTTTTGCTTCAATAAAGTCAAAAGACATTGTTGATGTCTTGCATGACATGAGAATGCATTTTGTATTCCCACCTGAATCTGCTATATAATTCCACCACATTTGTTTCCTTTTTGCTCATGTGTGATACATAATTGTCTCCCCTCTTTGATCCTAGTGGGCAGACACATTTCCCCTATGTCGGTGACCTAAAAGCTCACTGTCCTATGTGATGTGTGGTTGTCCAATAGGGTCAAGATGGGAGGGACCTAGCAATACTTTGGATTTCCCTCTCATTAATTAAGAGATGCATAATTGAACTTGATGCATCTATGATTGGAATTGATGCATCTCCAAAATCACTTACTTATTTTTATAAAATGGATCAAGGCTCCAATTAAGAAGATTGAAAGACATATCCATCAAAATGTGTTGCATATTTTGATTCTAATAATGAAAGTTGATCAACTGGTGTGATTCCATATTGATTTAATGCATTGATAATAGATAAATCTTTGTTCAAATTGCTCAATTTCCTTTTCCTTTCAAAGCATTCTGAGCTCTACCTCATGGGAGCCACATTTACCCCACATGATGTATTTAATCTGAATCAAAATAGTAACCAGACTTTTCCTAAATCTTCACATGAAGCAAACAGTTAGAAAATAAATGCATATTTTGGATGTGTTGGATGACTTCACTGTTTTCTAGGACATCCAAGGTTTGCATGCTTATTTAATGCACTTATGGATCAATTTATACATGCATAGGTAGGTGTGTATGTAAGGATTTAGATATTTCATTGCTTAGAGCCTCGCTCTAATATCATTGTTTCTCCAGATGTAGGAGCTAGGAGCACTATGGAGCTGGGGAGGACACAATCAGCTTGGGGTAGCAACAACAGGACAAGAGGGAAACTTTGTAACCAGTCATTCTCAGGCAATGACTGGTCTCCATTCTTAAATGCACATTGTTTGATTTTACTTATTCATGTATAAATTGTTTCATATTTCCATTGAATAAGTAAAGTTAGTCCCTTGGCTTGTGAGGGACATGTACACTTCAGGATTATCAATAAAGATTACATTTGTATATCTATGATTCTATTTTCTCATTTGTTGTAATTGCAACATTGGAATGAAAAAATGTAATATGTTTCATTTGACAATCATTTTCCATGCATATTAAACCTATCAGATTTTTGGTTTATCTTTAAAAAATTTGAACAAACAACACAAAAGAATAAACACTAAACTTGATTTTTAGCTGAAAGCTAAAAATCAGGTAACATTTTTGGTGACATCTGCTATATGTTTTCCTGCTAAACATGAGACTAGCTGCCTAAGCTTATCCATTGGGAATGGGGTCACTCAGAAAACTAGCACCACTTGAAAACAACATTGCAAATTGTTGTAACTCATAAAACCAAGAAGAGACACTTTGAAAACTTATTGAAAACCCAACAATGCAGAATGAAAACTACCACCTAATTGTGCAAAACAACACTTAGGGAAAACTGAAAAACATTTAACTAATGAAACTACACTAACCTATTCTAACCAGTAAAGAAGTTCGTTAAACAAAACCATTGACAGGTTTTGCAAAATAACACCCCTTTTTAATCAGCAACTGATGCATTACATGATTATGCATTGCTGAAAGAACATGAAACACATGCAGATATTCAATAGACTGTAGCAGTGTTTCATAAAAAATGCAAATGAACTTATTTGCACCTTGAAAACGATTATGCATATTGTTGTCCTGAACTGGATAGGTGAGCTGAACTCGATCACCTTCAGCTGCAACTCCAAAATCAGCTTCTTCATCAATTTCATCCTCATAATTGGGTGCAAGCATGATCTTTGGTACTTCAGTGGCCTCCGAACTAGCCAAATATCTAATGGGGAAACCTCTTGAATGAACAAAGCTTGGGATTTCCTTGGTGATCTCTTGTTTGTCAAACAAACAAGGCACCTGATCACCCACTTTCTTTACATATCGTTGTTCCAAATGATCACTCATCTATTCAATGGAAAACAATGAGATGGCTTCCTCCAACACACTTTCAATCAATACATCAGCCTCTGGCTCTTTTATACACCAAAAAGGAAGCTGCTTATAATTCTCATTACTACTCAAAGAAAGATGCTCCAAATCAGGCTTGTCTTCTTCTATGGAGGTAGGCAAGTGTTCAAAAAATGAAGTAGCTTCCTAAAACAAACCTTCACTTGGTATATCAGCCTCTAGCTCTTTTGTACAGTAGAAAGGAATCTCATCTAACTAGAGAAGGCATTGCACATCAAGTTCATGAGAAGTTTCTTGTTCAAAATTGTGAACCTACTGTTGAATTTTTGTATGGGTGACAAACTCCTCCAACAGGTTTGATTCCTTGTCATCTAATTTTGAACAAAAATGTTCAATTATACTAGTGCATACTTCTTCGTAAAGCTCAACATCTGCTTTCTCATGTATAACATGCTCAAAAATATCAAATCTAGTTGTACACTGCTCCTCTTCAACCTCATGTTGCTGACTTATGACTAGATTTTTGATGTCCTCATCATGTTCAATGGAACATGGAAGATCAACAAATGAAGCTATGGAATCATGACCTACATCACCCTTTTCAACCTCTTCATGTTGTTGTCTTGATTCTTGAACCTGCAACTCACCATACTGCTTGATGTCTTCTTGTTGCTTTGAATCTTCATCCTTGTCGACAAAAGCAAGAAATTCATCAATCCAAACTGAAGGTTGGTCCTCTGCAACAACCTTTTTTACTTCCTCAACCTGTTGTCCTGTTGGAACATTTTCACTATCCTTGACAACAGTAGGAGGATCATTAGCTAAGACATTGCAAAACACATCCTAAGAAATCTTCTCTTGTTCAACTTTTTGCAGTTATAGCCTGTATTCCTCCATGGCTAAATGTAGCAAGTTCACACTCCTAGTCTCCTCTATGTTGAGTGAGTTGTGCGGGCCAAGGGTCTACTTTGCTTTTGCTTTTTGGATGTTAGAGCATGGTTCCAATTGCATGATAGATGGAGGAACTTCACAGGGTAGGGAAAATGACTCTTTCCAACTTGGAAACCTACGAGTAGAAGGCGCATTGGTAGGCTCACTAGTGGGCTCAAAAGGTTTCTCTTGTTTAAAATTGGGGAACTTGTGCTTGGAAACCTCCTCATTAACATGGTGATTCAACATTGCAGGAGGAATTGAGATGAAACTAGGAAAGGGAAGGGTTGCCTGAGTCTCATACCTTAGTTGGAATTCCTCTACAACCATCTGCTTTGCCATACATTCCTCATGTTGTTTCCTTTGAATCTCCATCTCCTGCTCTTGAATGTATGCTTGGTAGGCTAATTCCTCCTAATGAATATCAACCTCCTGTTGTTGCATTTGATACTCTTGTTCTTTATTGATCTCATCCAACTGCCTATGGAAATCTAGCAATATACTGTCAATATTGCTAATTCCCATATCATTAGCATTTTGGGGCTGCAAATGAGAACAAGACTGTTATTTTGGGACAAAATATCCTTCTTGAGGTTGGTTTTGGGCATATACTAGTTGATATTGAGATTGAGTAGGAGTGGGAGGGCGGGAGGCATAATGAGGATGTTGGTAACTTGATGTCACAAAGTTATTTGAAATAAAATCAGCAAGTTGTTCAGTGTGGTATGGCTGGTAAGAGGTCATATATGCATGATTTTCATGGAATGGTGGGTAATATGACATATTTCCATGAAATGTAGACATATTTGTTCATTCAGAAGCTGGAACATGAGACAAAATCAAATTTAATTGAAACTAACCAGCACTTAGTCATACTGAAACCAGTAAAACTTCTTGGAGTCACCAGGTATGTAAAGAAAATGACTCTAAAAGGCTGAAACTACTACTGTACACACCAAACAACAGTAACAAAATGCATAAAATGAACTAAGAAGCAGTTCACTTGTCCCACCGGGTGTGCCAAAACTGTTAGGTTCCCAAATCTGCACCCTATTTGCTAAGCTTTTAAATGAACTCAGCAGATTTGGACTAACATGGGACTACTTTCAGGTTGTGGGTAACCTGTTCGAAAGAAAACCTCTGGATTATGGGTTAGCTTCCCTGTTTGATGTCACCTAACTATTAATCTCTGAAGGTAAAGGGTAAGGATTGCATGAAAATAAACCTAATGCTAGAAAAAACCTAAGGTGATGCACCAAAACAACCTAGACTTGTTGACAACTTATCACCTTCAAATTAAAATCACAAATCTTGACTCACACAACTCACTTTCCAATGCAATTTACATAAATGATTTATAAAGAGGTCTATAACAGTGCTTTTAAAAGGAAAAAAAAGGGGTTTCGCAATTAATAGCACTACTAATCAACATAGATTATAACCTGTAAATATACATTTTCTGCTAAATGGATGCATAAACATGAGACAAGTTGCAAGGAAAGATGAATTTTCACAAGAAAAATTGATCAACCATTAATGGCATACCATGAAACATGAAGAGAGAAGATAAAAATGCTCTACTTTATTAATTCAAAGTGCTTACTGTATAATAGGCCCATCTAAGTTACAATACTGCTCCATGAAAAATAGCTCCAAAACAAAGCTATCCTGCTGCTGGAAAGAAAGAACTCCCAAATGTTCAAAATGAACATACTTAAGAAAAAACACACCAAAACCCCTCACACAAGTGCTTCCAGAAGATTTTGGTCGGATACAATAGAAAAGGCCAAAAAAACCTTCTAGAAACCCTCCAAAGTGTCCTCCACATGAAGAAAAGTTAAGCCAATTCAATAGTCACACCAAAAATGTGACAAAAATGCCTCTAAACAACCCCCTTTTCCTCCAAAACAGTCAAAACAGCCTCACACACATTCCTCATTTCTGCAAGTCATTATTGGTCTTCACACAAGTCTTGACTCACACTCTCCTCATGCAATATGTGTGTTTTGAAGCACAAGACTCCAAAAAGCATTAAAGATAATGATCTTGATTAAGTGATTCATAAAACATCACTAAACAAGTCATTTTACAATTCAAAGCATAAAATAAGGGCCCCACCATCTCCTTGTATTATATTTCCATTAAAAGGCATAATAAAATTGATTTTCAAATCACTTACATGATATCTTCAAATATTGGAATAAAATGCAACATATGTCATATCCAAAAGCTTTCAAAAGCTTCCAAGGAACTTGACCATCACAACTTGCCTCATTCTGCATTTTAGTCCACACATGGGCAAAACTCACTGGTTTGCAAAGGCATCATAAAGCTCCAAAGTACTTGGCCAATATGGCTGACCTCCAAACTTCTTGGAAAGCATATTCCAAGTCACATGATATTTGGCAAAAAAAAAAGGCATGGCATTTGACCATGGCGCACTCCATATGCATTGTTGAGAATTTAGGACTTGGCAATTTTTTTAACAAGGGGAAAAAGGAACTTAAGGCATAGAACACCTAAGTTAAAAATATATGATTTCGGCTCCCATTGCATTTAACACATGTTTTAATCTTGAAAAAGAATAAGAAGAAAATCCCATCGAACTCAAGTAGAGTCAAACCCTAATCATCAAACACCGAAACAATGAGGCAGCCCATCATTTTGTCATTGCACACAATTTGGAAACTGGGATGCTGTTGCCGTGGGGATTGAGAAAACATAGGGAAAAGATGGAGATTCACCACGGTTTTGTTGATTTCATTGATGAGAAACACCTCGAGTAGTAGGTAAAAAGCTTTTTGTAGCTCAAAAACTGGATTTTTCACCATTTGGAGGCCATTTTTTTTTTGAACTGCAATTCGTGGCCATTGTCATATTTCTAACCCATTTTTATGGCTCTTTATGTGGTTGTTTTAAATTGTTATAGTCGCCATGAGAAATTATGTGAAGCTTTGCTAGAAGCAAAAGCTCGAAAGTTTGCAAGATTTTTGTGTGCAAAACTCCAGGTGAGTTAACTCTACTTCATCTCCTGACTTTGAGCAATAGAAAACCATGTTTTTCTTTGTTTCTACCTTGAAAATGAAGCATAGAAGCCCATTTCTTTTGTACATTTGACAATAACAACATTCCATTGTTCCTTCTATTGCTTTTATGAAAGAAAAAAAAAACCTCCTGGCCGCGGCCATGGACAGAAAATGATATGTTTTTCCTTGGCTCAGCTTCATTTGAAAAACCCTATAATGTCTTTTGATTTTTCCTTTGTATCTGAAAGTGTTCTAACAACCCAGATGGGTATTTGATATGTAGAAAAGTGAAGAAAAAAAAATAGCCTCTGAGCTTGGCCTCCATTTTTCAACATGGGTTTCCTTTGTATTTTTGCATTTCCTTTTCTATTTTTCCATACATTTGCAAAAACCCAAATGGGTTTTCTGTAGCACATATATTTCGTATCTGCAAATTTTTTCAACAGAACCCAAGTAGGTTTCTTTATTTCTTGAAGAAACTTCAGATTTCTTGTAAAAGTGCAGATGGTTTTTGTAAATACACTCCATTTTCTATAGAATGTATCGATGTTGTTTCACATTTTGAAACCCCAGGTGGGTCCTCCATATTTTGCAAGAAAAAGGTCAACCTTGACTACGACCTATCATAAAATGAGTCTCCATTTGTCATTTCTACTTCTTTTCACCATTGTTGTTTATGTGCATTACCTTTTGTATCTTGAACCCAGATGGGTCTTTTTAGTTTGAAAGAAAACTTCAGATTTTGTTCAAAAATGATTCAATGCAATTGCACAATGTGAGCATAATGAAACCCCCAATTTGTAGCAAAATTCATTTTTATAGTGAGCATCTGGATTGGTTTTGCAATGCACTTCTTTTCTGTAGAATGTCTTTGAAAACAAAAACCCCAAAGTGGGTTTGTCATTGTGAATAAACTCCTGCATTTGACATTTTTTTTTGAGAGTATCATATTCTATCCTTTTGATGATACCTCCTCATGTTGTTAAACACTCATGGTAACCTTTGCATTAGCTTCAGACACTTTGACAGAACACCACTATATAAAACTTTGGCACCATGATAAATATAATGGATTACCTTTTGAAGTTGGTTTGCTCATAAGGTTTTCAAAGAATGGCATTTTGTCACACTTGTTAAGGTTCATCACAAACTTGTCATGAAACCTCATCCTTTCTTTGCGATTTGAAACTGTCACTGCGCTCTTATGGCTGCCATGCTATCTCAAATATCATTGTTGTTATCACAAGGTATATTTTGATACTGCCCTTTACTTCAATCATTCCTTTCAATAACTAATGACTGTCCTCATTTGTCATGATTGCCTCCAAAAAAAACATTTAGTGCCTTGTAATTCACTGTATAGGATGAAGGGCTTATGATGTTTGCTAAGAGGGTAAGAATTCTCTTTATCCTTGAAATAGTGTACTTGACATTCATGAAGTGGTTATTTTCAATTCACAAGATAATTGCATTATCAGCTTGGTAGGTACCTGTTATGCATAGCACTGTCTTTTATTACCTCATAAGTCATTTATGCTTGACTATACTTCAAGTGCATAGATAAAATGAAGATAAATCTGTAGCCTTTAATGATACTTCTCTTATTCATGACTATGCTTTGTTCCTTTGAAGCACCATTTTTTATGATGGTTTCAATGTGTGAATTTTATGAGCTCCTCTATTTCAATCAATAAGACTATTGCCATCTTTAATATCATTTTTCTTCAGTAGCAATATATTTTCTAGAGCTCCCTTTCTATGAGCTACATTTTGTGTCATATTTTCAAAATGTATTTTGTCCATCATTTGCCTCATGTATGTTGACTGCCTCATGGTGGCTTGAATAGTGGTTTGTCCTCAACTCGAGTAAAGATGTGTTTGTTGTTCTTATTTCAAATTGCATGGTTATGATAGTCCCATGACGGTGATGTCTTCCTAGCATCGTGTAACACAAACTTCCATGCTCATTATAGCCTATGTGTCCATCCTACAACCCTTCCTTCGAAGATATTGTCCTTTCATCACTCTGTGAGAACCTTTGGGCCTATTGTCACTGCTTTGAAGACCTTATAGGTTTTCCCTTTCATGGGACCTCTCATAGGGGTTGTTCTTGCCACCGAGCTCTTTGAATGATTGTCTTTATCTTTGGGAGATTATGCTTACTTACTGTCCCTGTAACTTGACAATGAAATGCATTGCCCCATGCTTCAATTTATGATATGAAGAGTATATTGGGCCTGCCCTTTACATTTTCTACATTTTTCTCTAATTATGATCTGCTTTGTATGGGCACATTATCTGTATCAACTAGGGTTGATGTTTCTTGAATGTCTTTTCCTTTTGTGCCTTTCCTCAAACCATCATGCATTGATTGTTAGCTGGAAAACTTATTTTTCTAATGCTTTATTAAGAAGGCCTTGAATAAATCCTTGTGCAACTTGGGCTTGCTTTTTGGCATTCCTTTCTTTGAATTTGGTGTCATTCACATATGCATGTGCATTCCACCTCCTTTAAGATGATAATTAATGATATTGTTGAGTACCTTCTTTGTTTTGTTATTTCATTCATCCTTACTAGCTGTATCATTGTTTCTTCATGTTCCTGTAGCACTTTGCAGAGGTGATGTCCTATTCACTTGTATCATGACCTTGTCTCTAGAGGGATCACTTTGTGTTGTTTCATGATTGACTCAACCATTGCTTTCTCCATTTCCATCAATAAAGCTATTGTCAACTGCATATCACTTGTGGAGGTAATCCTTGGGTCTTAGCAACTTCAAGAAATGTAGATGAAAATTGATCATTATGTGACACCGAACAGGGAAGTTGAAACCCTTCCTTTCTTTTCCATCTGTAATGCCTACTCTTGTAACCATTCCTTGTTTTCCTTCAGTAAAGTCAAAAGATATTGTTGTTGTCCTGCATGACATGAGAATGCATGTTGTTGTCCTACCTGAATCTGCTATCTAATTCCACCATATTTGTTTCCTTTTTGCTCATGTGTGATACATAACTGTCTCCCCACTTTGATCCTAGTGGGCAGACACATGTCCCCTATGTGGGTGACCTAAAATCTCGCCATCCTATGTGATTTGTGGCTGTCCAATAGGGTCAAGGTGGGTGGGACCTGACTATACTTTGGATTGACCTCTCATTAATTAAGAGATGCATAATTGAACTTGATGCATCTATGATTGGACTTGTTGCATCTCCAAATTCACTTACTTCTTTTTATAAAATGGATCAAGGGTCCACTTAAGAAGATTGAAAGACATATCCAGCAAAATGTCTTGCATCTTTTGAATCTGATAATGAAAGTTGATCAATTGGTGTGATTCCATATTGATTTAATGCATTGATAACAGATAAATCTTTGATCAAGTTGCTTAATTTCCTTTTCCTCTCAAAGCATGTTGAGCTCTACCCTCGTGGGAGCCACATTTACCCCACATGTTGTATTTAATCTAAATCAGAACAGTAACCAGACTTGTCTTAAATTTGCACATGAAGCAAATAGTTAGAAAATAAATGCATATTTTGGATGTGTTTGATGACTTCACTATTTTCCAGGACATCCAAGGTTTGCATGCTTATTTAATGCACTTATGCATCAGTTTATACATGCATAGGTAGGTGTGTATGTAAGGACTGAGATCTTTCATTGCTTAGAGCCTCGATCTGATATCATTATTTCTCCAGATGCAGGAGCTAGGAGCACTACGGAGTTGGGGAGGACACAATCAGCTTGGGGCAACAGCAGCAGGACAAGAGGGGAACTTTGCAACCAGTCATTCTCAGGCAATGACTAGTCTCCATTCTTATATGCACATTGTTTGTTTTTTACTTATTCATGTATAAGTTGTTTCATATTTCCATTGAATAAGTAAAGTTAGTCCCTTGGCTTGTCAGGGACATGTACACTTCAGGATTATCAATAAAAGATTACATTTGTATATCTATGATTCTCTTTTCTCATTTGTTGTAATTGCAACATTGGAATGAAAAAATGTAATCTGTTTCATTGGACAATGTTTTTCCATGCATATTAAACTTAGCAGATTTTTGGTTTATCTTTTAAATGTTTGAACAAACAACACAAAAGAATAAACACTACACCTAATTTTTAGCTAAAAGCTAAAAATTAGGTAACAGTTCCAATCCGGAGAAAGCTAACTCATAAACAAAAATCACCTATGTATGTAACATGAGATCAAAATGGAATTTCATTTTCCTCATCTAATTTGACCAAATAAATGCTCACCTTATTTGCAGTGTTGGAAAACACACTGTCTCCATATATAGTGTTGTAAAACCCTCTGCAACTGAGAGGAGACAGTGTGTTTTCCAATTGTGCAAATAATGCGGGCAATTCATTTGTTCCAATCAAGAGAAAGCTAACTCGTAAACAAAAAGCACCTATGTATGTAACATGAGATCAAAATGGCATTTCATTTTCCTCATCTTATTCGACCAAATAAATGCTCACATTATTTGCAGTGTTGGAAAACACACTGTCTCCATATAAGGTGTTAAGAAACAAGCAACCCATATAATGTTGTAAAACCCTCTACAACTGAGAGGATACAATGTGTTTTCCAACTGTGCAAATAATGCGAGCAATTTATTTGTTCCAATTAGGAGAAAGCTAACTCGTAAACATAAAGCACCTATTTATGTAACATGAGATCAAAATGGCATTTCATTTTCCTCATCTGATTTGACCAAATAAATGCTCACATTTTTTGTAGTGTTGGAAAACACACTGTCTCCATATAAGGTTTTAAGAAACAAGCAACCCATATAGTTTTGTAAAACCCTCTACAACTAAGAGGAGATAGTGTGTTTTCCAACTGTGCAAATAATGCGAGCAATTTATTTGAAAGCTATCTCATAGAAAAAAAACACCAATGTATGAAACATGATATGAAAATGACATTTCAATTTCCTCATCTAATTCAACCAAATAAATGCTCACATTACTTGCAATGTTGGAAAACACACTGTCTCCATCCTCAGTCGTGCGTCCCTTTGTAGCCAACAAACTGCAAAATCAAAATGTGGAAAATGGCAATGCGCCACGGTGACAAATGCATTTGAGGGGTTTGTAGTTGTTCGACCGCCTCCAACTCCATTTTCCTTGCCCACGCGTCCCTCCCCACCCACCAAATTGGAAAATCAAAAATGTGGAAAATGGCGATGTTAGGTGTGTTTTGTCTAGCTTTTTCACTTTAGAAAAAAAGCACCTCTCTATGTAACATGAGATCAAAATGGCATTCACTTTCCTCATCTGAGTCAACCAAATAAATGCTCACATTATTTGCAGTGTTGGAAAACACATTGTCTCCATTCTCGACCGCACGTCCCTCCCCAGCCAGCAAACTACAAAATCAAAATGTGGAAAATGCCTATGCATCACAGCGAGGAATGCGTTTGAGGGGTTTCTAGTGGTTCAGTCGCCTACAACTACATTTTCCTCACCGATGCGTCCCTTCCCACCCACCAAACTGGAAAATGAAAAATGTGGAAAATGGCGATGTTAGGTGCATTTTGTCTAGCTTTTTGACTTTAGAAAAAAAACACCTATGTATGTAAGATGAGATCAAAATGGCATCTCACTTTCCTCATCTAATTCGACCAAATGCATGCTCACATTATTTGCAGTGTTGGAAAACACACTATCTCCATATATAGTGTTGTAAAACCCTCTACAACTGAGACGAGACAATGTGTTTTCCAACTGTGCAAATAATACGAGCAATTCATTTGTTCCAATCAGGAGAAATCTAACTCGTAAACAAAAAGAACCTATGTATGTAACATGAGATCAAAATGGAATTTCATTTTCCTCATTTGATTCAACCAACTAAATGCTCACATTATTTGCAATGTTTGAAAACACATTGTCTCCATATAAGGTGTTAAGAAACAAGCAACCCATACAGTGTTGTAAAACCCTCTGCAATTGAGAGGAGACAGTGTGTTTTCCAACTCTACAAATAATGCAAGCAATTTATTTGTTCCAATCAGATAAAGAAAGTGAAATGACATTTGGATTGTAGCAAAGAGTTGTTCATAAATTTGAAACTAAACTTCATTACATTCTTGGAGCATAGGAGCCAAGTAACTCCTAGACAAAAAGCACCTATGTACATACAAAAATGCATGAAAAACATACATAACATACATGGAAACATACATAACATGACAAGACATCGTAGTGCGAGGCCTACCAGATAGGGGATCAAAGTGACTAAACTGACAGGCAAGACCAAACGTCCGGGAAATGGTAGGTAGGAGTTAACGGCATCCTCAGGTCAGTTTTCCCACCAACTGAGAGGAGACAGTGTGTTTTCCAATTATGCAAATATTGTGAGCAATTTATTTGTCCCAATCAAATAAAGAAAGAAAAATGACATTTGGACTGTAGCAAAGAGTTGTTCAAAAATGTGAAAGTGGACTTCATTACATTCTTGGAGCATAACGAAATAAAAATCTTCATATTGAACTAACTGAAATGGGACAGTGTGTTTTCTAACACTGCAAACAATCTATAACAACACTGTGCCTTGCAGGTTCCATAATACCTACTATTTTCCAATTTCATTACATTCTTGGCACCTCGTTTTGCTATTTGCAAATAATGGTTTCGAATGCCACATTATTTTGGGTTTTTTTCCATTCCAAAATATGATTTTGAAAACCCACTAACACTGACATGTTTTCCTGGTGACAGGATAGGCTATAGCAGGTCGGAGTTAACGTTCGACCATCAAGTCTTTCCATCAGTGCAATTTGTCCATCTGGCCTTCTTTTCCGTCAGGGCGTTTTGTTCCAATCAGATGAACAAAGTGAAATGACATTTGGACTATACCAACAGACAAGACCAAACGTCTAGGAAAGGTAGGTAGTAGTTAACTGACATAGGACAGTGTGTTTTCCAACACTGCAAACAATCTATAACACTGTGCCTTGCAGGTTTCATAATACCTGTTGTTTTCCAATTTCATTACATTCCTACTATCTAAATCACAAAAGATTCTCCACACAATCACAAAACATACCAAATTGAGGTCAGGGGTGAGTAACCAATTGGTTTCTTACTTCTAAAGGGTTTTACAATAGTCAAAGTTTTAGGAGACAGTGTGTTTTCCAAAATGACAGTGTATAAAATGGTGGAAAAAATGGGATGTCCTCTGGGCTTTTTGCTATTTTCAAATTATGATTTTGAATGCCACGTTTTGTGCTTTTTTCTCCATTCCGAATAACAATGTGAACAATGGCGATGTTCTCAGTTTTATGTGGTTTTCAAAATATATCATTTCATTGCAGAACCCACGTTGCATTTTCCAACCTCCTAATATATTATGCATGCTTTCTACTTTCTATAAACGTTATTCAGTAATTTCACTCATATTTCCACAATGGGTTCTCACTTATTTCATTCGGCAATGGAAAATTTTGAAAACCAACATACGGGGGGAAATGAAACAAAAATTAAAAAACACTCGACACAAAAAAACATTTCAAATAAATACCCCTTTTCCCAACGAAAACCCTGCAACGTTCAAAATAAGAATGTGAACAATGGCAACGTTCTGGGCTTTATGTGGTTTTCACAATATACCATTCCATTGCGAACCCACATCGCGTTTTCCAACCTCCTAATATATTATGCATTGTTTGTGGTTTCTATAAACCTTATTCAGTTATTTCACTCATATTTCCACAATGGGTTGTCAGCTATTTCATTCGGCAAGCACAAATTTTCAAAACCAACAAACGGGAGGAAACGAAATTAAAAAACCCTCAACAAAAAATCACAAAATGATAACCCTGCAATGAATAGTCGTTTGCTTCTTTAGTGTTCATGGAAGAATGGAAAAATGGAAAATATACAAAGCGAATATACATACCTTGGTTTGGCTCCAAACGCAAGCCTGCAACTCCTTCCCGTTGCTCTCCAAAACATCGTTGTAGAAAATAGGACCTCGTCTAGACTTTTTGATATTTGCAAATAATGGTTTTGAATGCCACATTTTTTGGCTTTTTGTCCATGCCAAAAATTGATTTTGAAAACTCGTCGACTCTGACATGTTTTCCCGGTGATGAGACAGGAAATGGCAGGACGGAGTTAACGTTTGAACGTCAAGTCTTTCCGTCAGTGCTATTTTCCGTCCAACCACCTTTTCTGTCGGGGTTATTTTGTCCACCACGGGCCATGGGGTATGGGGGTACGATAATATGCTATATACATAGGTGCTTTTTGTCTAGGAGTTAGCTTTCTCCCTAGGTAAGCATGGAGTAAAAAACTATTGGAACATGGTTAGTAATTGGTACATTTCCCCTACTATCATATCATCACTCGCTTCAAAAAATAACATTGTCACATTTTCAAAATCTAGGCCTATCCACGAGTTCATCTACCATCGAGATGATCATAAATTGTGAAATGGTACAGTACCCAATTTTACTATAATCACATCTTCCCCAGAGGGGAGAAAGCTAACTCCTAGAAAAAAAGCACCTATGTATGTAACATGATATTGTATCCCCCATACCCCATGCCACACGATGGACAAAAAACACCCAGGAAAACTCTTGGTGGACGGCCAACCAGCCATGTTCCGTTAGGTGGCGTCACCAGAAAAGGACTCGTGGGTGGGCGAGAAAGTCAAAAAGCTAGACAAAAACACACCTAACCATTGCCATTTTCTACATTTGCATTTTCCAGTTTGGTGGGTGGGGAGGAAGGAGACGCGGGCGATGAAAATGGCCTTGCAGGTTGAGGAAAATGGATTTGTAGGCTGGGGAGGGACGTGCGGCAGAGGAAAATGGAAATGGAGTTGTAGGTTGGGGAGGGATGTGTGGCGAAGGAAAATGGAAATGGAGTTGTAGGCTGGGGAGGGACGAGTGACTAAGGAAAATGGAAATGGAGTTGCAAGCTAGGGAGGGACGTGCGACCGAGGAAAATGAAAATGGAGTTGCAGGTGGCCGAACCATGTATGTATCTATAATTTTATCTGCCATTTTGCATTTTGTAGGGATTGTGAAACACAAAGTGTAGGGTTTGATGGGTTTGTTGTTAAATGGGTTTTCTGTGAAATGAAAATGATTTTTTTTGTTTGCATGTAGGGTTTGATGGGTTTGCTATTAAATGGGTTTTTTGTGAAATGAAAATGAAATTTTTTGTTTGCGTATAGGGTTTTCAGCATGGTTGTTTGAGAAAATTTTTTATTTGAGGGTTTTGAAATTTGACTGTGAAGAAATAAAGGGGTTTTTGTGTTGTGAAGATGGATATTGAAAAAACATTATGTGGGTTGCAGATTTGAAAAAACATTATGAGCCGGTGGGTTTTCAAAATGAGAATTTGGAATGGAAACCCAAGCCCAAAACCATACACGCAAACAAAATCTTTTATTTTCCCAAAACTGTACACACAAACAAAATGGGTTGTTTAACTTTCTTCATCTGATTGGAACAAATAAAATGCTTGCATTATTTGCAGTTTTGGAAAACACACTGTCTCCTCTCATTTTAAATGTAAAGGGTTGTCTGACAATGGGTTTCTTGCTTCTTAACATGTATGGTTTTGCAACATGGAATGTTACAAAATAGTATGAATTTCTTCAAAATCACACCTTCCATTGTTGTGTTTAAATTTCTCATGATTGAAAAGAAAATGTGTACAAAATAATTGCAATTTGGAAAACACAATGTTGGGTTTCAATTATTTGGATCTCCTTGTTTAAATGTAAAGTGTTGTCTCACTGCTTGCTTCTTAACACATTCAGTTTTGCAACATTGAATGTTACAACATGGTATGAATGTCTTCTAAATCACACCTTCCATTGTTGTGTTTAAATAAAATGCCCGCATTATTTGCAGTGTTGGAAAGCACATTGTCTTACTTCTTGACACCTACGGTTTTGCAACATGGAATATTACAAAATAGTATGAATGTATTCAAAATCACACCTTCCATTTTTGTGTTTAAATTTCACATGATTGAAAAGAAAAAGTGCACAAAATATATGCAATTTGGAAAAAACAATGTTGGGTTTCAGTTATTTGAATCTCCTTGTTTAAATGTAAAGGGTTGTCTCACTTCTTGCTTCTTAACATGCACGGTTTTGCAACATTGAATGTTACAAAATGGTAGGAATGTCTTCAAAACCACACCTTCCATTTTTGTGTTTAAATAAAATTCCTACATTGTTTGCAGTGTTGGAAAACACGTTGTCTTGCTTCTTAACATCTACGGTTTTGCAACATGGAATGTTACAAAACAGTATGAATGTCTTCAAAATCACACCTTCCATTTTTGTGTTTAAATAAAATGCTCGCATTATTTGTAGTGTTGGAAAATACATTGTCTCCTATTAGTTGTTCCCTCTAATAGTGGTATAATATATGAATCAACCTTTAATACTGGTATATTATTTTGTTAGGGGAGAAGCTAACTCCTAGAAAAAAAACACCTATGTATGTAACATGATATCGTACCCCCCATACCCATGCCACGCGGTGGACAAAAAGCACCGAGGAAAAGAGTTGACAAACAACTAGCCGCGTGTCGTTAGGTGGTGTCACTAGAAAAGGACGCGTGGATGGGCGGGAAAGTCAAAAAGCTAGACAAAAACACACCTCCAATTGCCATTTTCCACATTTGCATTTTCCAGTTTGGTGGGTGGGGAGGAAGGATGCGCGAGTGATGAAAATGGACTTATAGGTCGAGGAAAATGGAGTTGTAGGTTGGGGAGGGACGTGCGGCCAAGGAAAATGGAAATGGAGTTGCAGGAATTTGCATAAAGCAATAGACAAAATGCACCTAAACGTCCCTCAAATACTACTGTCTAAATAGTTTTGAAACATTAGGTGGGTTGTAGGTTTTGTAAAACACAATGTTTTACATCCTAGAATTTTCCAAAACAGTATGTATGTATTGAAAAGCTTTGTGTTATTTAGACCGTAGCAATGTGGTGATAGGCACCATTTTCTAGACAGCTAGTAAGGTATTTGGCTTCAGTGTGTAGAGGGTTTTACAACATTTTGTGTGTTGGAGGTCACCTCACCTCGCACTGTGTTTTCCAACCTACAATCATACTATGTATGTATATTTGGATCATATTAAGAAATAGAAATGCGATTTTTATTCTATGTAAGTCTTGTTATAAGGTGCGTTTCATTACATTTGTATTGTCTAAATTACATTCATACTGTTTTGTTAAATTCCAGGTTTCAAAACATTGGTTTTTTCCTCCAACTCCTAATGTGCACTCCAGCCATCAGCTTTCAATGTGTAGACATGAAACACAGAGTGTTTTCCCCCTTCTTTCTCCAAACTGAAAACGCACACGTCATTTTGCCTTGAATTCCCATGCTAGAAAAAAATATCTAAAAATGACAACTCATACTCCAATTGTTTGTACTGTCTAAATTGCATTCATATTGTTCTATAAAATTCTAGATTGCAAAACACTGGTTTTTTTAAATTTTGCAACCCACATAATGTTTTAAAACCCTTTATAAGTAACAACCAAATTGGTTACTCGCCCCTCACCTCAATTTGGTATGTTTTCTTATTGTCTTGAGAGCCTTTTGTGAATTAGATAGTAAGAATGTAATGGGATTGGAAAAAACTGAGTTTTAAGAAATCTACAACCCACACAGTGTTGTAAAACCCTCTAGACATAACAACCCAATTGGTAAGCCAAGAAAATTGAGTTGACACACCTATGTACATACAGTTGGTTAGAAACCCCTCACCTTAACTCGCTTGGTTGTCTCCCCCACCTACAACACCCCCTTGCTCTCCAATGATTCACTTTCAACCTGCGGAATGAGAAAACCCAGAACATAGAGTGTTTTCCAAGAACAGTACTTGTTACAATCTAAAACGCATGTCTTAATCACATCAACGCCCTTCCCTCCCGCAGTGAATAGATAGCTTATTGCACAAGGAAAAAAAATGTCGGCATAATTCGATGCGGTGGGATACCTCCTCGCTTTCCCCGCTGTGACGTTTCCTTTCGTCTATTGGTTCCATCACTTCTATCATCTATTTGGCAGATCCCACACTACGTCTACTCTTCATATTATGTATGTTTCCATTATGTATGTTTTTATGTGTTTTTGTATGTACATAGGTGCGTTCTGTTGGGAGATTAGTTGTGTCCATAGAGGGTTTTACAACATTGTGTGGATTTAAGGTTTCATAAATCATGCACTCACCTCCCACGGTGTTTTCTAACATGCAATCATTCAGAGTTTTATTGGTTGTTGGAAAATAGTGGGTGTTTATAAAATGTTGCCTTTCATTGCATTCCTACTGCCTAATTAACAAAAGCTTTTCAAGACATTCATGCTCGTTCTCTCAACCACATAACTTTGAATGTACAAAATGAAATAAATGGAAAACCACATTGTGTTTTCCAACCTTCAAATTCTATTGTGCATTTATTTTTAAATGATATGACGAAATTGAATTTCAATTTTTTTTGTAAGAGTTGCTATAAATTGTGAAGGTGAATGAACTTTATTACATTGTTACTGTCTACAAACTTTAAGGTTTTCATTAGAAGAATGCTATCTATATATACTTGCATGTTGGAAAATAGTGTGTTATGAAACATGCAACCCAAATACTGTTCTCAGCTTTGAGAGTTTCTTTCTGATTAGAGAATGCAGATGTTTTGTTTTTAATAAGTTGTTTACAAAATTTGTCTACCTTTTCACATAGGACTCTCATGTCTCCATCCAACTGATTCTCTTTTCTGCACTGACATCATATTCTACCTTCTTTTCATGTTATGTATGTTTCTATGCATGTTTTTGTGTACGATTTTATTCATTTTTGTATGTACATAGGTGTGTTTTATCAGCAGATTAGCTGTTATTTTTTTGTCAATCAAGGTGATTAGCAAGGATTTTGTTGACTTATTAACCTTTGTTCTTGCAATGATCTGTACATTTTCAGTCGTTTGTACAAGTAATGGTTCAGCTTACAATATCATTGAATAATGGTTACAATACCAATATGTCATTTAGATGTTCATTGAGAGACATAGGATATAAATAGAAGTCTGATAAGGGTACGTGGTATCCTTCTTGTTTTGTCTTCTATATGCTTATTGATTATTGTAAGTTATGACCTCTTTCATATGTTAGGAGAGATGAGTTTTTTATATATCTGAATGAGCACTCAGTGCTTCATAGTTCCTGCAGAATGGTTGAATGACAGATATAATTGCTAATATTTACTACTAGTGTTAGTGATAGGTTAAATTGGAAATTAAATTCCCAATGTACAATTTAATATGTTTGTTTATTGTCTGTGCAAGCTGGCATTTTGCACTCACCACAACATATAAATTGTATATTGGTGAAATTTGGAATTAAAAAAAATATTTGTAGCACCAAATGCCTTTAATTTTCCAATTTAATCTATCGCTAACACTTGTCTTCCTTCCAGGTGGTTGATATATTCGAGGAAACAAAATTGAAGAAAACAAGGGCAGGTGGATTAAGAAGGACGCTTTAGGAGACGTGAAGCTTCTGCACTAAATACAGGTGATTCTAGTTGTCATAGCTTGAATTGCAAGTGTACGGGTCAGTTAAACTTCCAAAATTTATTCATTTATTTTGCATTAAGAAGTTATGATATTTTTATAGATGAAATGCTCATTGTGGCGAATGCAAAGAATTTCCAGTTCAATTTTCTATTCTACATAAACAGAAACAGCTATGCATTCATATGAAAACCCTACATACAAACAAAACATTTTATTTTGCCATCAATGAAAACCCTTTTTCTTTAACCAATAGTCGTTCAATGCTTTTCAGAAAACCCATTTAATCGCTCTTAAATGCTTCATAGAAACCCATTTAATAGTTGTGCTTCACAGTTCCTACAGAATGGCAAAATGGAATATACAATGGCAGATATACATACCTGTTGGCTAACCATCATGCATGTCGAATGTGTTTCTCTCATTCGACCTCCATTGTGTCACCTACGCTCCCCACCAAACTGCAAAATGAAATGTCATAAACGGTTACTTTTAGCTCTCTAGATGCAACAAAAATCTAGACAAAGCATACCTATGTATATAAAAAAATGAAAAAGTTTTTACTCTGGTTTGGCAGCCTGCAACTCCATTTTCCTCGCCCACACCTCATCCCTCCCCACCCACCAAACTGGAAAATGCAAATGTGGAAAATGGAAATGGTTAGGTGTGTTTTTGTCTAGCTTTTTTACTTTCCTACCCACCCACGTGTCCTTTTCCGGTGATTCCACCTAACGGCACATGACTGGTCGTCCGTCAAGAGTTTTCCTGGGTGTTTTTTTCCACCGCGTGGCATGGGGTATGGGGGGTATGATATCATGTTACATACATAGGTGATTTTTGTCTACGAGTTAGCTTTGTCCAACTCCTAGACAAAAAGCACCTATGTACACACAAAAAATGGATGAAAACATACAAAACGACATACATGGTAACATACATAACATGAAGAGACAGTGTAGTGTGGGGCCCGCTAGATGGATGATAGAAGTGACGGAACCGGCAACAGAAGGAAACGTCATGGTTAATATGTAAGAAGTACTGTTATTGGAAAACACTTTGTGTTGTGGGTTTTCTCATTTTGCAGGTTGAAAGAGAAAGGTTGGAGAGCAGGTGGGGGAGATGAAAAACTAATGGAATTGAGGTGAGGGGTTTGTAACCGATTGGGTTGTCACTTGTAAAGGGTTTTAAAACATTGTGTGGGTTGCAGATTTTGAAAAACCAATGTTTTGCAACCTGGAATTTTACACAATAGTATGAATATTCGTCTCGAAAAGCTTTTTTTATTTAGACCATAGGAATGCAATGAAAGGCGCCATTTTTAAACACCCTGTGTTTTCCAACAATGATTAAAAGTTTGTATGATTGCAGGTTGGAAAACACAATGGGATGTGAGTGCATGATTTATGAAACCTTCAACCCACATAAAGTTGTAAAACCCTATGTGGACACAGCTAATCTCCTGACAGAAAACAACCTATGTACATACAAAAAATGCATAAAAACATACATAACATGAGGAGATGGCATAGTGCAGGGCCCGCCAAGACAGATGATAAAAGTGATGAAATCGGCAGATGGGAGGAAATGTCATGGTGAGGAAAGCGAGGTGTCCTCTTGCATCGAATTACATCAAAAAAAAATTCCTTGTGGGAGAAGCTATCTATTCACTATGGGAGGGAAGGGCGTTGATGTGATTAAGACATGCATTTTAGATTGTAATGAATATTGTTCTTGGAAAACACTCTGTGTTCTGGGTTTTCTCATTCTGCAGGGAGTTGCAAGTCAGGGATATCTAAGACTATCCAAATTCACCTAAGGGTTGGGTAACCAATTGGATTGTTACTTGTAAAGGGTTTGAAAATAGTATTTGGATTGTAGGGTTCATAATACCCAATGTTTTTGAACCTACAATTACACATAGATAGTATGAATGTAATGAAAACGTTTTGGTTACTTACACTATGAGAACCCAATTGGTTGGTGACACCTCAGTTGATTTTGGATACTTTTATGTATCCCCACCAGCAATTATATTGACAGTATGAATGTATTCAACAACCCTTACTTTCAATAAACATTCCATTTCAATATCGTCATACGTTTGGAACAGAAAATGCACATAAGAGTTGCACGATGGAAAACACACAGGGTTGTGACTCACTTCTGAATTCTTGTTCAATGAGAACTTTCTGTTATGTAGACTGTAACAAAACAATGTTTTGAAGTTCACCTTCATATTTTATGACAACCCTTACTTTCAACAAACATTCCATTTCAATATATGTTCATATGTTTGGAACACAAAATGCACAAAACTGTTACAGGATGGAAAACACACAGGATTGTGACTCACTTCTCAATTCTTGTTCAATGACCACTTTTTGTTATGCAGACTATGACAAAAATCATTGGCTGTGTGTTTATAATGTGCATTTTATTTATGCTAATATGAAATATACCGGAAGGCAATGCCACTTGAATTCTTATTGTTTATGGTAGCTTGCTTATAAATGAAAGAAAAAGGTTGACATTTAAATCGTTTGAGGTTGACTATTTTTCTCATCATGGAATTTCACTATTTTTCATATTAAATGCTATTTCTAATAGTAAAAATGGAATTTCACTATCTTCATCTGATTGCAAGAAAAAACAATGCTCACATTATTTGCAGTGTTGGAAAACACATTGTGCCCTGTTAGTTATTTGCTTGTCAAAATTTTTTGTTTCCTACGCACCAAGAATGTAAGGAAGTCCACCTTAACATTTTGTTTCTTATGATTCAAAAACTATATGCTTGCTTACAACAGACGGTGCAATAAATTTTGGAACTTTAACTTTCCTATAACAATTGCAACTTTTTTACATATTACAGGCAACCATGGATGCATACTTCGAAGGGGAAATTCGAAGAAAGCGGGAGAAAGGATAATATTGAAATCTACTTTTTAATGTGTATTTTCATATTTTGAATGAATTGGTTGCATGTATTTTAATTTGATGTGAAATTTACATTCCTGGAATTAGAGGGAAAGGATGGACAAGGAATTGGTGGGCGTTAGCAAGTTAGTGTCCATTTGGGATAGGAAAATGTGCCTCGACAGGGTAGCAAGAAGAAAGGGTGCCTGGGGAGGAGATCGTGCACTTTCCCTTTTAAAGTATCCATTTGTGGTTGGCTGTAATATGTGTTGTTGCAATCGCTTTTTGCTCTAATTTTAGAGTGTCTTTGTGATTTCATTTAGAAAATTTCATTTCTATTATGAATATGCTTATTTTGACAGTATATTGGAAAACACAATGTCCCTGGTTCTTTCAGAGGAATAAAGTGGAAGAAAGGGTAATTTTGAAATCTACTTTTGAACATGTATTTTCATAATTTCAATAAATTTGTTGCATTCATTTCAATTTGATATGACGTTAACATTCTTCACGTTACAGGGCAAGGATGAACAAGGAAGTGGTGTGTGTGAAGAAATGTCGCTAATAAGATCGAGGCCTGATTTTATTGATTCTTGACACTAGCATGCTCAATTTCTCAATTTCCCTCGACTTCTATGAAAGAAGCGAAAAAATCGGGCCTCAATTATTAGTGACGTTTCTTGGTCTGTCTCATTTTTCCTTTTCCTTCTCATGTATTTTTAATTGTATTTCTCCTCCACAGGCTCGTATAAATGTGTTACAAAAGTTGTCTCTGTTTTCAAATAAGAATTTCATCTCTCCCACTACTGATTCTCTTTCTTTGTGCTTAGATCAAATGTTGCCTTTTGCTTATATCCATATGTTAATTGTTGAACATAGTAATTTATATTCAGGGGTTTCTTACAGGCTGAAGGTGTTGAAACTGCAATGGTCGAAGCAGAGGCTTCCCCGATCCCTCGTGCAAGTGGAATCACCCCACCATTAGTGTGAAGGACTTAAAGAAGCCTATAAGATTTTATTTGACCGTCTCCTCAATTGCACATAAAAGGCACTGTAGGAGAGGATGACAGAGGCTAACAATATTCATTTTCCATTTGGTCTTTGATCATGTAATTATTGAACAATTATGGTGTGGAATTACATTATCTTTGATCATATAATTATTAAACAATTATGATGTGGAATTACATTATCTTTGATCATGTAATTATTGATCAATTATCATGTGGAATTACAGTACTTTGGTATGTTTGAAGACTGCGGTCTTCTGCCAATAGTGGCATTGTGTGATTGTTAAGTTGTATTGTTCATCTTGCCATCAAGGATCCAATCCCTTTGGGGTTTACTTTTTGACTATTTATATTGGGGATGAGGTCCCCTGTTTGTGACCACACTGGTTCATAGCTTTGGGTCAAAAGCGTTTACTCCTCTTAATTAAAAAAAATATAAGACTATGTTCTTGCAGATTTCATGACACTTTTTGTTGCCATGTAAAATTTCATCACAGACAATGTCAAATGCCATCAAATAATGGTAGGAAACGCCACCTCAAGTCTTATTATTTATGTCAAACTTACTTAGAAATGTAAGCACATGCAACTAGCACTTTCTATTATGCAAACTGTAACAAAACAATGTATTGAAGTTGAGCTTCATATTTTTTAACAACCCTTACTTTCAACAAATATTCCATTTCAATATATGTTCATACGTTTCAAACACAAAATGCACATAATAGTTGCATGATGGAAAACACATTGGGTTGTGACTCACTTCTCAATTCTTGTTGAATGGTCGCTTTCTTTTATGCAGACTATAAGAAAACAATGTTTTCAAGTTCACGTTCTTATTTTATGACAACCCTTACTTTCAGCAAACATTCCATTTCAATATTTGTTCATATGTTTCAAACAAAAAATTCACAT
This sequence comes from Sequoia sempervirens, assembly GCA_007258455.2. Classification (NCBI taxonomy): domain Eukaryota; kingdom Viridiplantae; phylum Streptophyta; class Pinopsida; order Cupressales; family Cupressaceae; genus Sequoia; species Sequoia sempervirens. The sequence goes on along the minus strand of VDFB02264186.1, from coordinate 145,760 downwards.
AATAGTTGCATGATGGAAAACACATTGGGTTGTGACTCACTTCTTATTTTGTGCAGGTTGTAACAAAACAATGTTTTGAAGTTCACCTTCTTGTTTTATGACAACCCTTACTTTCAGCAAAACACTCCATTTCAATATCTGTTCATATGTTTCGAACACAAAATGCACATAATAGTTGCATGATTGAAAACACACTGGGTTGTGACTCACTTCTTATTTTATGCAGGCTGTAACAAAACAATGTTTTGAAGTTCACCTTCTTGTTTTATGACAACCCTTACTTTCAATAAAACACTCCATTTCAATATTTGTTCATATGTTTCCAATACAAAATGCACATAACAGTTGCATGATGGAAAACACACTTGGTTGTGACTCACTTCTTATTTTATGCAGGCTGTAACAAAACAATGTTTTGAAGTTCACCTTATTTTATGACAACCCTTACTTTCAGGAGTTCGAACACAAAATGCACATAATAGTTGCATGATGGAAAACACACTGGGTTGTGACTCACTTCTTATTTTATGCAGGTTGTAACAAAACAATGTTTTGAAGTTCACCTTCTTATTTTATGACAACCCTTACTTTCAGCAAAACACTCTATTTCAATATTTGTTCATATGTTTCAAACACAAAATGCACATAACAGTTGCATGAAGGAAAACATAGTGGGTTGTGGCTCACTTATTTTTTGCAGATTGTAACAAAATAGTGTTTTGAAGTTCACCTTCTTATTTTATGACAGCCCTTACTTTCAGCAAAACACTCCATTTCAATATTTGTTCATATGTTTCGAACACAAAAAATGCACATAATAGTTGCATGATAGAAAACACAATGGGTTGTGGCTCACTTCTTATTTCTTGCAGACTGTAACAAAACAATGTTTTGAAGTTCACCTTCTTATTTTATGACAACCCTTACTTTAAGAAAAACACTCCATTTCAATATTTGTTCATATGTTTCAAACACAAAAAATACATATAATAGTTGCAGGATGGAAAACACACTAGGTTGTGGCTCACTTCTTATTTTATGCAAACTATAACAAAACAATGTTTTGAAGTTCACCTTCTTGTTTTATGACAACCCTTACTTTCAACAAAATACTCCATTTCAATATTTGTTCATATGTTTCGAACACAAAAAAGCACATAACAATTGCAGGATGGAAAACACAGTGGGTTGTGGCTCACTTCTTATTTTTTTGCAAACTGTAACAAAACAATGTTTTGAAGTTCACCTTCTTGTTTTATGACAACCCTTACTTTCAGCAAAACACTCCATTTCAATATTTGTTCATATGTTTCGAACACAAAAAATGCACATAACAATTGCAGGATGGAAAACACATTGGGTTGTGACTCACTTATCAATTCTTGTTCACTGACTGCTTTTTGTTATGCACACTGTAACAAAAAAATGTTTTCAATTTGACCTTCATATTTTTTAACAACCCTTACTTTCAGCAAACATTCCATTTCAATGTTTGTTCATACATTTCGAACACAAAATGCACATAATAGTTGCATGATGGAAAACACATTGGGTTGTGACTGACTTGTCAATTCTTCTTAAATGACCGCTTTCTTTTATGCAGACTGTAACAAAACAATTTTTTGAAGTTCACCTTCATATTTTATGACAACCCTCACTTTCAACAAACATTCCATTTCAATTTCATCATACGTTTCCAACAAAAAGATGCACATAATATTTGCATGATGGAAAACACAGAGGGTTGCCACTCACTTCTGAATTCTTGTTCAATGACCACTTTCTGTTATGCACACTATAACAAAACAATGTATTGAAGTTCAAAATAGTTCAAATTACCTATAATGGTCCTGCAAAAGCAAGAAAATAGTTGTAGGAAATGTTTACCTTACCTATAATGCTCCTGCAAAGCATTTTGATAGGTCAAATAATCAGAGGTGTTGTTGCACAACTTATAAAAGTATGAGATGCCACATCAATAGCTGCATTGGAGGTTGGTGGAGGGAATTTTAGTAATGCGGTAGTGGTTTCAAAATCATGATATGATGGTAAATCAAAACGTGTTGAATAATTGCAGGTTGGAAAACACAATGGGGGATGTCAATACATGCTTTTATGAATCTCCCACTTGAGTAACGATTATCCCTTTAAACAAAATCCAAGCCCATACAATTCAAGTGGATTTTGTTTAAAGGGATAATGGTTACTCCTGTGCGTAGATATCCTATTTCAAGTGGGAGATTTCATGTTTGTTTTGTATCCACTACCGCATTACACAAATTCCCTCTTCCACCAACCTCCAATGTAGCTATTGTTGTGGCATCTTAAACTTTTATTAGTTGTGCAACATTACCTTTCACTTTTGACCTATCAGTTGTGCAACAACACCTGTGACTTGAGACGTTGATCAGTTGTGCAACAAGACCTTTCGCTCTTTACATTTTCTATCTTTTAGATTGCAACTCTCTCCGAACATCATTAACCTCCTCTTATTTTCACCGTGACAACTTCTTCTTGTGTTTTAATTCCTTTTCTAAGTGGTTAATTTTAGTCTTCATTTGTTTTGTCTGATTTCTTGCAAGCTAAGGGATAGAGTTTTAAATGTATTGAATACTTTGAAATGATAAAGGGAAAAACATGTGGTAATGAAGTTTTCATGTTTATGGATGAGTTTCCACAGTAAATCACAGTCCACAAAGGAATACATTTCAATATGGACATTTCAAGGTGAAGAACATCAGACATATGCAATGCAATATCACAGGTACACTTAACAAGGTATGAATGAGCAAGAAATTTTTAGTAGATAAAGGTCATGAACATTGAACCAATAGTAGGACAATCACACAACATTTAAGTAAACCTATGGTCAAGAGTAATACAAAATACTTCCAATAAACACTAATCAAGAGTAATGCAAAATACTTTACAACACCCTATGTTTTACAACTGTGAGTGGGTTGCTATTTTTACAACACCCTGTGTTTTACAATCTGTAGTTTTACAAAACAGTAGTCATGTATTACATAGTAATAAATAGTAATAAAGAGTGATAAAAAATACACTAATAAACACTAATAAACAGCAATATAAAATATCATTCATTCAACTATAGTGTTTCAAAAGAGTAATACAAAATAAAATTCAAAGTTTTAGCTTCCATTTTTCATTTAACAAGTCTTTCAACATCCTAATCAGATTCATTCTTTACATTTTATGTCTTTAATTTTGTGCCCTCGTTAGAATGGCAGGGGCATCCTACGCCAAGCCATTGAAAAACCATTTCATCATTTGATGGAACTTGTGTGGGGTGGTCAAGCAGTGTGTGTAGGGAAAGATACATCTCTCGTATGTCCTCTTCTATGTGTGGATGAACAACATGACCATGCAATCACATTGCTTGGTCAAAAAAATGATCGGCCTGATATTGTATGGTGCTGCTAAATGTTTGTTGTACACACCTCATATCTGAGGATGATTGAGCCAATGAATGTGGGAAGATTCCACCAATGAGGTAGACACCCTGATCAACATCATATCTTTCCAATGCTTCCTCAAGCTAAACGTGATTGACCACATGTCTCCAAACATATTTTGCACACAAAATCTGAACTAGAATACAATTTTTCAGTAAGTCCATGGAGTTTGATAGGAAACCGCATGCTACATCAGCCTCGAAATATGGGAGAATAGGTTTAGTGGGCTCTAGAAATCTACTGATCTTGCGAATGGCATCCTCCACCATACGTCAATTGAATTTGAAGGCACGACGCAGCCTCTCTGTACTGAAGGGATTTCCATTGTCTTCCTCATTGTCACGAGGAAGCTACCCAATGTGAATTATTGAGTTCAACATTTTTGGTTGTGTTGTCAAAAAATAAGGGAAAAAAGTCAGTAACAAATAGCTCGCAGCAAGCATCTAGAAAAAAATTGATATTCACCTCCAACTACTGATTCATTGACTACTTGAGCACATAAATAAACATCACAAAACATTTATGAAAAGAAAAGCTCTTAGTTAGATGAACACTATTTGTAAAACTGCATATTGGAAAACACAGGGTGTTATAAAAACTGCAACCCACTAACTCTTGAAATGTATTCCTTTGTGGACTGTGATTTACTTTTGAAACTCATCCATAAACATGAAAACTTTATTACCACATGTTTTTCCCTTTATCATTTGAAAGTATTCAATACATTCAAAACTCTATCCCTTAGCATGCAAGAAATCAGACAGAATCTGAAAAAATATTTTTATGAGACTTGTATGACATGGTAGTATTAAAACGAATATGAGGACGTACTAGAAAGTGTGTAATGAAAAAAAGGAGTTTACTCTAAAAACAATTGGAAAGAAGCAAACCAAAGTCAACGAGATAGATAATGTATTGAGTGAAGAGGTTGTTCTTGCTCATGAGAAGGGGAGGAAGCATCGTGTGCAGTATGTGCAAGGGGAAAATGGCAATGTAGAAGTGGATTAGATCGAAAGGTTTTCTATTGCATATGAATTTGTGCAAGCAAAGAAAGAGAGAGATGATGCTATAAGTGGAGTTGAACAAATGAAGGAAAGCATTCTTGAAGTTAGCAATTCCATGGAACAAATACAATTGGAAATGGATGATAAGGAAAAGGAAATATCAGATCTAAGTGCAGAAAAAGAGAATCAGTTGGGTGGAGGAAAATCAAAATGCATTGAATATTTGTAGGTTGGAAAACACAGTGTGTGATGTCAGTACATGCTTTTATGAATCTCCCACTTGAAATAAGACATGTACATACATAAGTAACGAGAGTAATGATTATCCCTTTAAACAAATCCAAGCCCATACCATTTCCTCCTATGCCATTTTTATTTCCTAGTGCATGAGTTTGCAGCAATTCAGATGTTACAAAGGGGATTTTTTTAGCGAAGTGCTCTTTCTATTGGCTGAAGTGAATGGCGAGGAGGTATGGGCTTGGATTTTGTTTAAAGGGATAACCGTTACTCATGTATGTACATGTCCTATTTCAAGTGAGAGATTCATAAAATCATGTACTGACATCCCACATTGTGTTTTCCAACCTGCAAATATTCATTGCATTTTGATTTACCATCATATCAAAATGCATTGGATATTTGCAGGTTGGAAAACACAGTGTGGGATGTTAGTACATGATTTTATGAATCTCCCACTTGAAATAGGACATGTACATACATGAGTAATGAGAGTAATGATTATCCCTTTAAACAAATCCAAGCCCATGCCATTTCCTCCTATGCCATTTGTATTTCCTAGTGCATGAGTTTGCAGCAATTCAGATGTTGCAAAGGGGATGTTTTTCAGCGAAGTGCTCTTCCTATTAGCCGAAGTGAATGGTGAGGAGGTATGGGCTTGGATTTTATTTAAAGGGATAATCGTTAGTCATGTATGTACATGTCCTATTTCAAGTGGGAGATTCATAAAAGCATGTATTGACATCCCACACTGTGTTTTCCAACCTGCAAATATTTAGTGCATTTTGATTTACCATCATATCAAAATGCATTAAATATTTGCAAGTTGGAAAACATAGTGTGGGATGTCAGTACATGATTTTATGAATCTCCCACTTGAAATAAGACATGTACATACATAAGTAACGAGAGTAATGATTATCCCTTTAAACAAATCCAAGCCCATACCATTTCCTCCTATGCCATTTTTATTTCCTAGTGCATGAGTTTGCAGCAATTCAGATGTTACAAAGGGGATTTTTTTAGCGAAGTGCTCTTTCTATTGGCTGAAGTGAATGGCGAGGAGGTATGGGCTTGGATTTTTTTTAAAGGGATAATTGTTACTCATGTATGTACATGTCCTATTTCAAGTGGGAGATTCATAAAAGCATGTACTGACATCCCACACTATGTTTTCCAACCTGCAAATATTCAGTGCATTTTGATTTACCATCATATCATGATTTTGAAACCCAAATTTTAGTCCACCGAAGAGTTGTAATAAATTTTTTAGGTGATTTTCATGAAATTCTTAATGTCTATAAAACACAAGAGTTTCATTGCAACCATACTGTCTACATATAATTACAAGTTGGAAAACACTTTGTGATATACAACCTACAACCCATTGTGTTTTCCATCCTACAATTTGGAGGTGGACTTAAATACATTGTTATAGTCCTCCATAGGTCCTCTATTTCTCCTTTGTATAAGAGTAAACATTTTGGGTTCCCTTGTCATTAGATCCCTCCAGCCATAGCATTCCATACTTCAATCCATCTATCTTCATCCTCCATATAAGGTGTATCCTTACATGTCATATCATTTACCCATATCATTGATCCCTATCTGGATCCATATGTCCTTTGGTTTTCAGCTTGACTAAGGAATAACATCTTGTTTATCATTATCATTTAAATTCTTATTTATCATTGTGATATCATTGTTATGACTAAAACATTTAAACAAACCATAAACTCTTTAACATACTAAAACATTGGGCTTTACTGAGTTAGAACCCACTGTGTTTTCCATCCTACAACTGTTTTGTGCACTGGTCCTTATCATATGCATTAGCATTTGCATTTTTTCATTTTCATGATCTTATATATTTATCATTTTCATACTGCATGCATGACAGCTTGTGCTTTATCTTAACTCTTGTCTCTTGTCTCCATCAATATCATTATGTTTTTATATCTTTTCTTTTCTTGTCACATTCTGAGGAAGCTCGAGGATCTCTACACCTTGTTGTGTACGAAGGAGAGTGAGGAATGGGGCATGAGTTTTTCTTATTTGTATGTATAGAGTCAGTCCACCCTATGATTATTACAAAAAGCATAACCAATAACAAAGGGGGAATCATTCCACTCTATGATGAAACAAATGATCACTTCATAGCCTTTTCATTCCATTCATTTCCATATCCAGCCTTCCATATCCTTTCCTCCCATATCGAATACATTTCATAAACCATTTATATGCTTTCCTTGCATCACATCAATGTGTTACATTCCTTTCTTCTTTGGATCCACCTAGGTCATTCATATTTCTATATCTTTCATATCATTTTCTACGTACAACTCAAAAATGATGAATTGATAACATTTCCATTCCATTCATTTGCATATCCAAGCTTTCATATCCTTTCCTCCCATATCAAATACTTTTCATAAGCCATTTATATTCCTTGCTTGCATCTAATCAATGTGTCGCATTCCTTTCTTTGTTGCACTCATCTAGGTCATTCATATTTGTAAATCTCGCATATCTTTATCTATCTACAGCTCAAACATACCTTCATGTATCATAACAAGATTCACACCATACCATACGAAGAACAATATGAAGGAAATATCAAGGTTATGCAATCAAAGACTGAGGACTTGGAAGATAAATATCATAACATAAAGTTGTATTTAAGGGTTTTTTAAAAAAATTCTTTTGTAAGACCTATTTTATGGAGAGACCTAGAGCTTGGGATAGGGCACATCCTAAACAATTAGGGCATCGAAGAACTTGGTCAAGGAAATTCTTGTGGTGGCATGATAGTTTGGTGAAGGCTGAAATGTTTGATTAGCAGTAGTGTGAACCACAGGTGTCACTGGTTCCTCTCTCTTAGCCTTAAGGAATTTTTGTCTTGCTTAAGTTTTTGAGTTTCCTTTTGTTTTGGTTGTTGGTTCTTGAGAAGAAAGTAAATCTTGTTGTTATCTTTCATAATCTTTGTTATTCTTGGATGTAAATATATGAAACCCTCTTTGGACCCTTCTTATGAGTACTTGAATTGGTTGTAATTAGTTTCTTCTAATTGAGTTCTTTAAACAAGTAATGATATAGCTTAAAGGTTTACCCTTGCTTCACTAGTCGAGTCTCTTTGTTCAATAGGGTTAAAATGTATAAAGTTTACTATTGCCTTCGAACCCTAGATATAATGTTGGGTATCGAGTCAAAGTTGAGTTCTTTTCATTTTGTTTGGGTAAATTTTTTATTATCTCAGATCTGTAACTTAATCCATATTGGAATTGTGGTTAGTTATTGTCAAGCTTTGTTCATATGATTACCATTGTTGGTTTGCATTGTGCCAAGTGTTAGTTGTTCCTGTCATGGTTCAGTTTTCTTTATCATTTGGGAACACAAGTTATGCTTTCGAATATATTTATGATATACTATTATGTTAGGACAACAAGCATTTTTTCAAGGAAGCATTGATTAAAATTTGTTAAAAACATTTCAATTTTGTAACTGTTACTTGTTAAGGGACAGTTAGAGAAGAAATTTACTTTTCAGTTTGAAAAGATACTCCAATTTAGTAATCCATAACATTATATATATATATATATATATATATATCCTTCCATGTATTCTTTCAAAAAGATGGTGAGCAGAAAATAAGTATTATTCTCAGTTTAGAAATGGCATTTCATTGATTCATATTTGAAAGTTATTTGGATAGCACATTCAGTGCTTTGTGAAATTAATCAATTATGTTGTACTTAAACTTCTACATCTGAATCTTGAGTGATGCGATATCAAAAGATGTTGTAAAAGAAATAGAGGTGATACTCTATGTATCATTAAAATAGTGATTGAAAATGTTGATATATAGCCAACAAGGCATTGTAAACAACAATTTTTGAGATTAATCCAGTGAGGCAATTTTTGAGTGGTTTTTCTACCCCAAGAGGGTTTTCCACTCAAGAAAAATATGGTGTTATAGTCTCATTGATGTTTTATGGTTGTGCAGGATTTTGAATTGCTTTAATATTACTTATCTTAGTCTAATAATTGCATTCAATTCATGAATATATTAATCATTGCAATATAAAGAGCATATATTGTTCAGATTCATTAAAAGCAAAAATTTATCTAAGACACTAACTAAAATAATACTTTCGTATTAATGAAGTTGGTTTTGAATGAATTTCCTCCTATTATCATATTTGTTTCGTTATTTTTGTCTAATTTATTAATTTTACCAATATTTTAATGAGTAGGTGTTATAATGACAATCCATATTACAGCAGCTGCAATATCGATTTTCATGGAATTCCGTCACCACAAGGCCAAATTTCTTTGAGGAATTTTATGAAACAATTCACTATGCTACCACAATTTTCATTCATGTCTAAGAAAGAAATCTAGCAAAAAGTTCACTGCCTTGCTTCTATGGCTAAAAGCCTAAAACAGGTTCTTTTGAACAAGCTATGCATGCTTGCAAAAAATCTATCAAAGCATAATAGTAAATATGGATTCTCATGGCTTCGAACACCATGGCTAAATAGTAAATATGGATTGTTGAAAAAATGTATCCAAGCATAATTGAAAATATGGATTGACATTGCATTTCACCACCATCATCTTGGAATTCCATGACAAGCCATAAACAAATAATAGAAATAGTTCATTGCCTACTCTATGGCTTGTCATTGAATTCCAATCACCATGGTGTTGCAATACCATGACAATCCATATTTACTATTATGCTTTTGTACTAAACACCCGATGTTTTCCAACAAGCATATACATGCACAATAGGATTCCAAGTTGGAAAACATAGTGTGAGGTGAGTATATGTCTATGAAAACATAGTGGGAACCCATAGATAAGAAATCATACACATAAACAGTTCATTTCCTTGTCTATGGCTTTTCATGGCATTCCAATCACCATGGTGTTGCAATGCCATAACAATCCATATTTACTATCATGCTTTGATAGTAAACACTCGATGTTTTCCAACAAGCATATACATGCACAATACGATTGGAAGTTGGAAAACATAGTGTGAGGTGAGTATATGTCTACCAAAACACAGTGGCAACCCATAGATAAGAGATCATACACAAAATAGTTCATTGCCTTGTCTATGTAAATCGACCTTTATATAGTATTGTCCACCTTTTGTTGAAGAGTATGCAATCAGCCAATCAAGTTGACTAAGATCCATTCATGGCATCTATCATTGTCCTAATGCAATGCAAATCCATCGTAAATTCAAAAATTTATAGTGTACAAAGTAGCAAATTTGACCTCCTAGGACCTGAAATAATACCCTTATGATACTAGTCACAAAAAAAAATCCATTAACTTTGTGCTATGCCTTAGGTTGGACATATCATACACTAACCTCCATGATTCTTGTTCAGAATTGCAAGTCAACTTAAACTAAACCTACTTGGATAATTCTTCATTGTATTGAGGGATGTTTGAACAAATCCTATTATCAATGCTTCAATGACATACATCATACTATGAACCACGTGGATGATCAATTGGATATCAAAGCCGATACCAGAACCTACGCAGTTGAACACTTCAATTGGTTACTATTCAATTGGGACTATTTTAGTTTATAGTTTTCTCTTACTTCAGTCCCATTTGGTATGTGACAAATTTATTGTTCTTTCTATTTTCATTTTTCCCTTCTTTGGAGGGATAATACGTATCTTAATTAGATGGTTGTTATCTAGCTGTGCTAGTTATGGCTATTATTTGAGAATAGCCATGGTTCTCTGTATTTTTCTCAACAACTTTAATTCAATAAAAAAGAAAAAAATTGTGCTATGCACTTGTTCAAATAGAAAACTTTTGCCAATGAAAATTATGTAGCTTTAGAATCAAACATACAAAATTAAAAAACACAGTAATATGTATTATGACAATTCTACAACATAAATCCATTAAGTCAGTACTGCAGTAGCCCAAACCTGATATCAAGTTGACCTTCCATCAAAAAATTTTGTAAGAAGTTATGTCGTCAACCATAACCACAATTATACTCTACATCGTTGTTGTACCATCCATATCACAAGAAACTCATTTCTATGCCAAAAGATAAAACAAGGTTATCATATATGACAAAGACAAATGGAACTTATATTTCAAGAATTTATTTTGTCAGGCTATGGAAAGCTACTTTTGTTGGCATGTAAAATAGGGCCATAATTGGGAATCAGTAGCATGTAGCAGTATAAAATAGTCAATATTTATTCTAGTGTATACCCTCGCACATGGACATATTGGATATGTGTATTAAGTTGAAGATTAGAAATACTTGTAGATTAACCTAGTTTGAGCTTAGCATGCCTTTAAATCAAACTCCATACCGATACAGCAAAGCAAGTATATTATAAGCTCTGATGTCAAACTTTCATATTTGTATTCCAGATTTACAAATTTCTTGTGGAAGTTGAAACATGAAATATGCAACAAATGGTACATTTTTTGGAAAAGAGAGGGAAGAAAATTATTTAAATTAGTTTATAAATGCACCTAAGACTAGTTCCTGCAATCATTTTGCATACATGGCACAGAGAGGAAATAACAATATCAAGAAAAAACAATCTAAACTAACCCCATAAAATGACATATTTATTTCAAAAGACTAATCATTTCATTCTAATGCAAGAAATGAATCGGAATACTAAAGACAATCTTTGAATCTTACCTTGGAGGATATGGGTTGCTTCCCAATCCTCAGCCCATAAATGTCCAGAGTTATCACAAAAAACTAATAGTAATACTAATCTTGTCATTCTAATGCAAGCAATAAAACAAACAATGAAAATGGTCTTTCAATCTTACCTGATCACTATGGGTTACCTGGCAGTTTGCAACCCCCAAAAAAGAATAAAAATGCAATAGAAAAAAATATTCAAGTGCACAACAGAGAATACACTTCTAACAATGATTATGGTATGATGCATGGAAGCTTACACAACACAATGTGCAATGGATTCTCGTTGTTAGCTTTAATGAAACCATAGACCATAAAATATCTATAACACTCTAAAGTAAATGGTAAAATACATATAAGATTATGGATAGTGTGATTGCAAGTTAGAAAACACAGTGTGAGGTGAGTATATGTCTACCAAAACACAATGGCATGCCCTATATAAGCAATCATACATAGAAACAGTTCACAAGCCATCTCATTCCAATCACCATGGTGTTTGAATGCCATGGAAATCCAGATCTACTAATATTCTTTGATAGAAAACGCATAATTTTTTCCAACAACCATTTACATGCATAGTGATTGGAAGTTGGCAAACACAGTGTGAGGTGAGTATATGTCTCCCAAAACACAATGGCATGTCATAGATACGAAATCATACATACAAATAGTTCATTGCCTTTTCTATGGCTTGTCATGTCATCCCAATCACCATGGTGTTACAATGCCATGACAATCCAAATCTACTATTATGCTTTCATAGTAAACACACGATGTTTTCCAACAACCATATACATTCATAGTGTGATTGCAAGTTGGAAAACATAGTGTGAGGTGAGCATATGTCTTCCAAAGCACAATGGCAAGCCATACATAAGCAATCATACTTACAAATAGCTCATTTCCTTGTCTATGGATTGTCACAAAATTCCAATCACCATGAAACCACATTTCTTTGAGGAAATTTTCAAACTATTCACTACATTGTCTTTGTTGTTGCTTACTATTATGCTTACTAATATGCTTTCATAGACAAGGCAGTGAACTGTTTGAAAAATGCCTCAAACAAATGTGGCCTCTTGGAATGCCATGACAAACAAATACAATTTGTAGCTGTAATTATCACTCCAGTATGAATGAAATGGAAAACACATGGTGTTTATAAAAATGCAACCCACATCACAACATACCCAAACCCCCGTGGGGAAAACACGGGGTGTTTATAAAAATACAACCCACATAACAACATACCCAAACCCTCGTGGGGAAAACACATGGTGTTTATAAAAATGCAACCCACATCACAACATACCCAAACCCTTGTGGGGAAAACACAGGGTGTTTATAAAAATGCAACCCACATCACAACATACCCAAACCTTCATGGTTTTCAAGCTTGTATATCTACATGTGCATTACAAATAGCAAGAACACCAATTTCTTGACATTATCACTGATAATAAGTAAACTTGTTCAAAGTGGGGAAACACAGTGTTAATGCTTCTTGGAAAACAATGGGTGTTTATAAAACAATGCCTTTCATTACATTCCTTAGCTCTAAATAACACTTATAAAGACATTCATTTTTTTTTCTAAAATTCTAAGATGCAAAACACTGGGTTTTAAAAAACCCACAACCCACTTAAAGTTTCAAAACAATTTACAAACAAAAACCCTCATAACATTTCAAACAATTTAAAGTTTCAAAACCATTGCATACACTCAGTTAGAAACCCCTCACCTCAAGTCAGCTGGTCCTATCCCCTGCCTGCAATGTGCCCTTGCTCTCAAACCTTTCAATTTCAACCTGCAGAATGAGAAAACCCAAAGCACAACATCCTGCAGAATGAGAAAACCCATAGCACAACGTGTTTCCCAAGCATCTTCAAAGAACAGTACCAGTTACAATTTAAATCACATGTCACCACCCTTCCTGCGTGTAACGGTTAGCTTGTCACACAAGGCAAAAGAATGTCGACATAATTCACCGACAGGACACCTCCTCGCTTCCCGTGACGTTTCCTTCCGTTGTCAGTTTTGTCACTTAATTCATCCGTCTGGCGGGCCCCGCACTACACTGTCTCTTCATGTTATGTATGTTACCATGTATGTCGGTATGTATGTTTTTATGCATTTTTGTATGTACATAGGTGTGTTTTGTCTGGTAGTTAGTTTGCTCCCTTCTGATTGTGGCTAACTACTAGACAAAAAGTACCTATGTACATACAAAAATGAATGAAAAACATACATAACAACATACATGGAAACATACATAACATGATGAGACATCGTAATGCGGGGCCAGCCAGACAAGCGATCAGTGACTAAATTGGCAGACGGGACCAAACGTCCAGGGATTGGTAGGTAGGAGTTAATGGCATCGTCAGGTGGGTTTTCCTACCTATTGTTGGGCGAAAAAGGTGGGTGCCTTAGCTTTGTCATGAAGTTTCTTTTGTCTAGCATGGGAAAATTGGAAGGGCATGACGTGGGCCTTTTCTGTTTGGACAAAGAAAGGTGAAAATACTATTTGTTTCCAGTCTGCATGTTGAAAGCTAAAGGTCTAAGTGCACGTGGACGAGTTGGAGGAGAAAACTGACCAAATCCAGGTGCTATTTGGTAGTGTGCACATTGTAGGCTAAAGTTTGGAGTGCACGTGGAGGAGTTGGAGGAGAATACTGACCAAATTGAGGTGAGGGGTGCTAAACAATTCGGTTGCAGGTAGAGGGTTTTACAAGACCATGTAATTTATAATTTGGGAAACACAATGTGTAGGATTTCAGTTACTTGAATGTCCTTGTTTAAATGTATGAATGTCTTCAAAATCACACATTCCATTGTTGTGTTTAAATTTTGCATGATTGAAAAAAAGTGCACAAAATAATTGTAACTGGGAAAACACAGTGTTGGGTTTCAGTTATTTGAATGCCCCTATTTAAATGTAAACAGTTGTCTCATGGTGGGTTGCTTGTTTCTTAACAGCCACGGTTTTGCAACATGGAATGTTACAAAATAGTATGAATGTCTTAAAAATCACACATTCCATTGTTGTGTTTAAATTTCACTCGATTGAGAAAAAAAAAAGTGTACAAAATAATTGTAAATGGGAAACACAGTGTTGGGTTTCAGTTATTTGAATCTCCTTGTTTAAATGTAAAGGGTTGTCTGATGGTGGGTTGCTTGCTTCTTAACACCCATGGTTTTGCAACATGGAATTTTAAAAAATAGTATGAATGTATTCAAAATAACACCTTCCATTGTTATGTTTAAATTTCACATGATTGAAAAAAAAAGTGCACAAAATAATGTAAATGGGAAAACACAGTGTTGGGTTTCAGTTATTTGAATCTCCCTATTTAAATGTAAAGGGTTGTCTCATGGTGGGTTGCTTGCTTCTTAACACTCACAGTTTTGCAACATGGCATGTTACAAAATAGTATAAATTTCTTCAAAATCACATATTCCATTGTTTTGTTTAAATTTTGCATGATTGAAAAAAAAGTGTAGAAAATAATTATAATTGGGAAAACGCAATGTTGGGTTTCAGTTATTTGAATCTCCCTGTTTAAATTTAAAGGGTTGTCTCATGGTGGGTTGCTTGATTCTTAACACCCACGGTTTTGTAACATGGAATGTTACAAGACAGTATGAATTTCTTCAAAATCACACATTCCATTGTTGTGTTTAAATTTCGCACAATTGAAAAAAAAAATGCACAAAATAATTGCAATTGGGAAAACAAAGTGTTGGGATTCAGTTATTTGAATCTCCCTATTCAAATGTAAAGGGTTGTCTCATGGTTGGTAGTTTGCTTCTTAACACCCACGGTTTTGCAACATGGAATGTTACAAAATAGTATGAATGTCATCAAAATCACACATTCCATTGTTGTGTTTAAATTTTGCACGATTGAAAAAAAAAATTGCACAAAATAATTGTAATTGGGAAAACACAGTGTTGGGTTTTCAGTTATTTGAATCTCCATGTTTAAATGTAAAGGGTTCTCTCAAGGTGGGTTGCTTGCTTCTTAACACCCACGGTTTTGCAACATGGAATGTTACAAAACAGAATGAATGTCTTCAAAATCACACATTCCATTGTTGTGCTTAAATTTTGCATAATTGAAAAAAAAAAAGTGCACAAAATAATTGTAATTGGGGAAACACAATGTTGGGTTTCAATTTTTTGAATCTCCCCGTTTAAATGTGAAGGGTTATCTTATGGTGGGTTGCTTGCTTCTTAACACCCATATGGTTTTGCAACATGGAATGTTACAAAATGGTATGAATGTCTTCAAAATTACACATTCCATTGTTGTGTTTAAATTCCGTATGATTGAAAAAATAAAATGCAAAAAATAATTGTAATTGGGAAAACACAGTGTTGGGTTTCAGTTATTTGAATCTCTCCTTGTTTAAATGTGAAAGGTTGTCTCATGGTGGGTTGCTTACTTCTTAACACCTAGGGTTTTGCAACATGGAATGTTACAAAATAGTATGAATGTCTTCAAAATCACACATTCCATTGTTGTGTTTAAATTTCGCACGATTGAAAAAAAAAGTGCAAAAAATAATTGTAATTGAGAAAACACAGTGTTGGGTTTCAGTTATTTCAATCTCCTTGTTTAAATGTAAAGGGTTGTCTCATGGTAGGTTGTTTACTTCTTAACACCCACAGTTTTGCAACATAGAGTGTTACAAAATAGTATGAATGTCTTCAAAATCACACATTCCATTGTTGTGTTTAAATTTCACATGATTGAAAAAAAAAAGTGCACAAAATAATTGTAAATGGGAAAACACAGTGTTGGGTTTCAGTTATTTGAATCTCCTTGTTTAAATGTAAAGGGATGTCTCATGGTGGGTTGCTTGCTTCTTAACACCCATGGTTTTGCAACATGGAATGTTACAAAGCAATATGAATGTCTTCAAAATCACACATTCCATTGTTGTGTTTAAATTTCACACGATTGAAAGAAAAAAAGCGCACAAAATAATTGCAATTGGGAAAACACAGTGTTGGGTTTCAATTATTTGAATCTCCATGTTTAAATGTAAAGGGTTGTCTCATGGTTGATTGCTTGCTTCTTAACACCCACGGTTTTGCAACATGGAATGTTACAAAATAGTATGAATGTCGTCAAAATCACACATTCCATTATTGTGTTTAAATTTTGCACAATTGAAAAAAAAAAGTGCACAAAATAATTGTAAATGGGAAAACACAGTGTTGGCTTTCAGTTATTTGAATCACCTTGTTTAAATGTAAAGGGTTTTCTGATGGTGGGTTGCTTGCTTCTTAACACCCATGGTTTTTCAACATGGAATGTGACAAAACAGTATGAATGTCTTCAAAATCACACATTCCATTGTTGTGTTTAAATTCCACACGATTGAAAAAAAAAGTGCACAAAATAATTGCAATTGGGAAAACACAGTGTTGGGTTTTAGTTATTTGAATCTCCTTGTTTAAATATCAAGGGTTGTCTCATGGTGGGTTGCTTGCTTCTTAACACCTACGGTTTTGCAACATGGAATGTTACAAAACCATAAGAATGTCTTCAAAATCACACAATCCATTGTTGTGTTTAAATTCCGCACGATTGAAAGAAAAGTGCACAAAATAATTGTAATTTGGAAAACACTGTGTTGGGTTTTAGTTATTTGAATGTCCTTGTTTAAATGTCAAGGTCTGTGTCATGGTGGGTTATCTGCTTCTTAACACCTACGATTTTGCAACATGGAATGTTACAAAACCGTATGAATGTCTTCAAAATCACACATTCCATTCTTGTGTTTAAATTTTGCATGATTGAAAAAATAAAGTGCAAAAAATAATTGTAATTTGGAAAACATAGTGTTGGGTTTGAGTTATTTGAATGTCCTTGTTTAAATGTCAAGGGTTGTCTCATGGTGGGTTGCTTGCTTCTTAACACCTACGGTTTTGGAACATGGAATGTTACAAAACCATATGAATATCTTCAAAATCACACATTCCATTGTTGTGTTTAAATTTTGCATGATTGAAAGAAAAGTGCACAAAATAATTTTAATTTGGAAAACACAGTGTTGGGTTTCAATTATTTGAGTCTTTTTGTTTAAATGTCAAGGATTGTCTCATGGTGGGTTGCTTGCTTCTTAACACCTATGGTTTTGCAACATGGAATGTTACAAAACCATATGAATGTCTTCAAAATCACACATTCCATTGTTGTGTTTAAATTTAGCACGATTGAAAGAAAAGTGCACAAAATAATTGTGATTTGGAAAACACAGTGTTGGGTTTCAGTTATTTGAATGTCCTTGTTTAAATGTCAAGGGTTGTCTTAGGGTGGTTTGCTTGCTTCTTAACACCTACGGTTTTGGAACATGGAATGTTACAAAACCGTATGAATGTCTTCAAAATCACACATTCCATTGTATTTAAATTTCACATGATTGAAAGAAAAGTGCACAAAATAATTGTAATTTGAAAAACACAGTGTTGGGTTTCAATTATTTGAATCTCCTTGTTTAAATTTCAAGGGTTGTCTCATGGTGGGTTGCTTACTTCTTAACACCTATGGTTTTGCAACATGGAATGTTACAAAACCGTATGAATGTCTTCAAAATCACACATTTCATTGTTGTGTTTAACTTTCGCATGATTGAAAAAATCAAGTGCAAAAAATAATTGTAATTTTGAAAACACAGTGTTGGGTTTCAGTTATTTGAATCTCCTTGTTTAAATGTCAAGGGTTGTCTCATTGTGGGTTGCTTGCTTCTTAACACCGACAGTTTTGCAACTTGGAATGTTACAAAATAGTATGAATGTCTTCAAAATCACACATTCCATTGTTGTGTTTAAATTTTGCATGATTGAAAATAAAGTGCACAAAATAATTGTAATTCGGAAAACACAGTGTTGGGTTTCAGTTATAAGTACATTTTATTTGTAGCTTTGGAGCAGCTACTTCCTTATCAACCCTTAGGACAGCAATGTCCATTTTTTGGATAGATTTTTGAGTGTCTTCAATACTTTTATGTAGCTTTGCAGCCACTCTTTGCTTAGCTTTGAGAGTGTCTTTTTTATTAGAGAATGCATAGGTTTTTTGTTTGATAAGTTATTTACAAAACTTTGTCTACCTTTTCACATATGGCTTTCACGTCTCCAACCAACTGTTTCTCTTTTTTTACAATGAAAACCTTTTCATGTTTACACAATACGAATGTAATGAAAGGAACATCTTCAAAATATATAACAAGTCTCAGGTAGACTAAAAATTGTGTTTCAACTTTCTCTAATTAATAAACTATAAGCATGTTGGAAAACACTGTGGGTTGTAGTTTCTATATTTTTGCTTGTTGTAAGCTGAAGGGTGGAATTTTTTGCTTTTGTGCTTAATGTTCTTTTGTTGGTCATGTTTAGTTTTATGTTCACATATGTTTGACTTCAGTACTTGAAATCCAGTTATAGGATTATTTTTTATTTTCTCTGCTTAGACAAATTCATATGCAAATACAAAATTTCTTGACTTTATCCACTTTTCAATTGCGATTTGTCCATTCCACATACTACACGTGCTCCTTTGTCAACTTCTCAAGAGTGGTGAGAATCTCTTCAGTTAAAACATATCTCATTAAGTTTGATCTCCTTGTGTTCAAGTGTTTGTAAAGCAGATTGCTTTTCAATTTCATAAATTGTAGAACCTACTACGTCCAGATTTGCATTGTTTCTTCACCTTTGCACATACTACAGATGCTTCTTTGTCAATTAATTGAGAGCATAAAGAATCTCCTAAGTCAACACAGTATCTATCTCATTCACTATGGTTTTCAATGCAAGTGAGCTTCACAATTTATTGCAATTGTGGTTTATAGTTAAAATTGCTTTTTGAATTCTTTGTATGTTTCACAAATAAATAACGTGTTCTAGCCTACGTTCATTGAGTCATTTTTTATCACCAGATGCAAAGATCGTGTTTTTTTCTTTTCACATTGTTGGCAGCCATAGAAGTAATTACATGTTATTATTCACGTTACGCTTATAGGCTACATATAAAGTTGCAAGTTGGACTTCCCATCCTGTTGTTCAACCTGCACTTTTTTAGTTCATGAATTGTCATATATGCTTTTGTTGGTCATGTTAAGTCACCCCAAATGGAAGGCTCGATATCACAACATGCATGCTTAGGTAAAATAGGTTTGTACACCCCATATACTATGGTGTCTTAGTCTTCTTTCATGTGAGGTTGTGATTTTACCTGTGCTCTTTATGTCTGCTTGGAGGTTCAAGTAGACACTGTGTTTTCCAACATGCATTGGTTGACATCATGGTTGATAGGAAAATTTACACATGTATGACTTTCTTGATTCACTCCATTACTAATTCATGATTTTTTCAACATATGCAAAAAACTTTTTATTCTTTTGGCATTGTTGGCAACAATGGATGCACATTTATTTACATAGAAGATTGTCATAAAAGGTTTTGGTTGCCCTCTAACCTTTCCGCTCCATTAACACATACACATGCACCACAACCAAGGTATCTTCCCTAATACATTTGTTCTTGCAACTGTAGAATTAATTACATAGTGTTATGCACATTACACTCATACGCCACATACAAAGTTGTAGGTTGAACCACTCATCGTGTGGTTCAACCTTCACTTCCTTTTTTCATGAATTTCTAGATGCGCCTTTATTGCACATGTTAAGTCACCCTAAATGGAAGGCTGAATATCACAACATGCCTCCTCAGGTAAAAGAGGTTTGTACACCCTGCATACTCTAAAATGTTAGTTATATTTACATGTGGGGTTGCGAATTTACTTGCGGTCTTTATGTCAGCTTGGAGGTTCATCTAGATGCTATGTTTTCCAACTTGCATTCACTTACATCATGGTTGATACGAAATTTTACACCTTTCTTCCTTTCCTCATTCTCTCCATTACTTATTCATCTTTTTTCAACAGATGTAACAAACATGTTATCATTTTGGCATTGTTGGCAGCAATGGATGCACTTATTCTTTTTACATACAAGGTTGTCATCAAAGGTTTTGGTTTCCCTCTAACCCTTCCTCTCCTTTAAAAATTACACATGCAACACAACCAATGTATCTTCCCATGATAATACATTTGTTGTTGCTATTATATAAGTAATTACATATTGTGATGCACGTTACACTCCTACGCCACATACGAAGTTCTAGGTTGAACCACTGATCGTGTGGTTCAACCTTCACTTGTCTATTTTGTTAATTGCTAGATGTGCTTTTTCTCCTCATGTTAAGTCACGTGAAATGGAAGGTTGAATATCACAACATACCTCCTCAAGTAAAAGAGGTTTGTACACCCCATATACTTTGAAATCTTTGTTATATTTACATGCGGGGTTCTGAATTTACTTGTGATCTTTATGTCAGCATGGAGGTTCATCTACACGTTGTGTTTTCCAACCTACATTCGCTTACATCATGGTTGATAGAAAATTTTACACCTTTATACCTTTCCTCATTCTCTCCATTACTGATTCATCTTTTTTTCAATAGATGCAACAAACATTTTATCATTTTGGCGTTGCTGGAAGCAATGGATGCACTTATTCTTTTTACATACAAGGTTGTCATCAAACGTTTCGGTTGCCCTCTAACCCTTCCTCTCCTTTGACACATACACAGGCAGCACAACCAACGTATCTTCCCATGATAATACATATGTTGTTGCTATTGTATAAGTAATTACATACTATTATGCACATTACACTCCTACGCCACATACAAAGTTATAGGTTGAACCACTCATCATGTGGTTCAACCTTCACTTGTTTATTTAATGAATTGGTAGATGTGCTTTTTCTCCTCATGTTAAGTCATGTCAAACGGAAGGCTTAATATCACAACATTCATCCTCAGGTAAAACAGGTTTGTATACCCCATATACTCTAAAATCTTTGTTATATTTACATGTAGGGTTGTGAATTTACTTGTGGTCTTTATGTTCACATGGAGGTTCATCTAAACGTTGTGTTTTCAAACCTACATTGGCTTACATCACAATTGATAGGACATTTTACACCTTTATGCCTTTCCTCATTCTCTCCATTATTGATTCATCTCTTTTTCAATAGATGCAACAAACATGTTATCATTTTGGCGTTGCTGGCAGCAATGGATGCACTTTTTTTTTCCATACAAGGATGTCATCAAAGGTTTTGCTTGTCATTTTCTATTGTTGTTGTCTATGTCCACTTGTACATTGAGATGGACTGTCTGATTTCCATCTTGTGTTTGTGTTATATTTTATGCATAGCTTGATTCAATTTATCACCTTTAATTTTCCTCGGTTGAAGCCGACAACCTCCTATTGGTTTCACGTGGGTGACAACAATGCAAGCACATTTTGTTTATGTTTAATGAATGATTTCTTTCTTTTTCTTGACACAATCCACACTAATTTTAAATATTCATCCAATTTTGTCCTTTTCTAGAATGGGGAGAGGTTTGAAATGGAAGAAGCAAGACAAATTGTAGGTGCAAGATGTACAAAATGGAGGCTCTCCTTTTTCCTCTTCCAATTTGGAATGGGTTGCTATTTTCGTTAACAAGGATAAGGTCCCTGACCTTGTTGCACAATTCCTCTTATGAGACTTGATGATTTCATTCAAGGTGAAATGTCCATTGAAGGTTTTGAAACTAAATTTGTGTACAAGAAAACAAGAGAACCTACCACCATGTGTCCCCTCAACGACAAAACTTATGGAAAAATAATTTTGTATTAGAGGTTTGTATCTTTCGACATTCATTTGTATGGTCAAATGATATTTTACTCTTTCTTGCTTCAGCATGATGAGATGATGCCTTTTTCATAGCTACTGGTGTCAATACGGTCCTACAGACAACAAAGACCAGCCTCCACCAGAGAAGAAACCACATAAGACGTTTATACAAATGTGAGGTTGTCAATACCACTTCATGGTAAAGGTTATGAATGGAAAACCCGATGTTTCCTATATTATCTACAAAGAAATGTTGCACGTTGATAAAAATGGTCAATTTTTCCATGGCATTCATGACACAAGTGGAGATAAGTGTTCTATGTTTTCCGCTAATCTATCCGCGGAGTGCAAAATCTATATTGAAATCCTTTTTGCTCATGGACATCAGTGTCAATGAAATAATGGATAGACACATTAGAAATCTTGTCTTATGTGGAATGATGTCAAAGAGAGATCAATTCCTTACAAGAAAGGTATGTGCAGGATCATGAGGGGCCAAAAAGTGGCAATATTATGTATTTGTAGGTATGTGAAGATCTAATTTTATTTTTATCCAAAATTGATGAAACGTAAAAGGGCTTTTAGAGGAGACTCCCACCAATATAAGTAAATTATGCTTTTAATTTGAATTAAATAAATAATTATTATTTATTTTCTATTAGAATTACTTACTAAAGTCCTAATCGTATAGGTCGCATTGAAAAACATCTTATAAATTTCAACCAGATTACATTTTTGAATCCAAACATATACAAGCATTCTATGTTTCACATACTATAGGATTAAAAAAAGAAAAAATTAAATTTCATGAAGTTTTGACCAAGTTAAGGTGGTTAGACATATGAACTTTTATATTTTTTAAAACTTGTAATAAAAAATTCATAATTAATTATTTACTTGGAAAAAAATTACAAAAAAATATGCTTCACATCCAGACATGAGTCCTCTACTTATATATAGAATCTTATAAAAAAATATTATCATTTTATTATGGTTAGTGGTCGTGATAGACACCTACTTATTTTTTCCTGGAAATTTAAGTACTGCTGCATTAAAATTTAAAATTTTCACCAAATAGATTTTATTTATTTTTAAATAAACCTAGTAGTTTAGAAACTACATTCAATTTTCTATAGATTCTATTCTTACATATTTTTGAAATAATATAGATAACTTATTCAAATTTTTACGCCAAGTTTCTTAACTCCAATTTTTCTAAATTTTTTTGCCACTTAAGGGCCTATTTTTTCCATGATGATCCTGCACATACCCAAAGGATGTAATGCCGAATTCCTAGAAAAGGTGCATTCTACTCACGATAGAAACACAAAGGGTATGTGTAAGATCACAATGGGCCAACAAGTGGCAATATGATGGGTATGTACTACATAATCATATTTTTACCTAAATTGATGAAACAAAAATGGTTTTAAAGGAGATTCTCAGCTTTCCACCAATATAAATTATGCTTTTACTTTGAATTTAATAAGTAATTACATTCATTTCTATCCAAATTATGACTCAAAAGCCTTTGATTGATAGGCTTCCATTTGAAAAATCTATAGCTTTCAAAACAATATCACATTTTGTGAACTAAAAAGATGCATCACATTTTATTCTCTTTTGTATACCTATAGGATTAAAAAAATAAAAAATGAAATTTCCATGAAGTTTTGACCAAGTTAAGGTGGTCGACATAATAGTTTTATATTTTTAAAATTTGTAATAAAAAATTCAGTAATTAATTTTTACTTGGAAAACAAATTACAAAAATATGCATCGCTAATACTGGGGATGGGTCCTCTTACTATATCTAAAATATTATAAAAAAAAATATTATCATTTTATTGTGGTTAGGGTGGTCGTAATGCACACCTACTTCTTATTTTTTCCCTAAATTTAAGTACGACTGCATTAAAATTTCAAATTTTTACCAAATAGATTTTTTTTTTTAAACAAACCTACTAATTTAGAAACTACATTCAATTTATTATAGATTATATTCTTACATATTTTTGAAATAATATAGATAACTTATTCAATTTTTGACATCAAGTTGCTCTTAACTTTGATTTTTCCAGTTTTTGCCACTTAAGGCTTGTTTTTCTATGATGATCTTGCACATACCCCAAAGTCTATTCGACAAGTATCCTATTGTGGAGTGGACATGACTTTGACAACTTCTTTTACTTTCAACGGCCCGATGGGAACAATACACCTTTTGTTATCAGGGTTTAGACTCCATGGATGCTAGATAGGATGGTTAGCCACTCACACAATTCAGTCATCTTGATGGATTCCATGTTTGCAACTAACAAATATGGGGTGAGGCCTTACAAACATTGACAAATAGTTCTTTGTGTTTTCAATGATCTTGCTGGCTGTAAACCTGACAATGCTCATGCCGAGTTGTTATGTCTACAGTTTCCATTGTATACTCTGCTCGTTTTCGACGAGCAAAAAATTGGTGTACCAGTTGCGTGGGTATTCTCCTCACAAAACAAGATTGATGACATCTCTTGTGGCTATGCATATTGCATGATCATGGAAGAAGAGCCAGACTCGACTGAAGAATCAATGCATTTTTGACCGATGATGTGACTGCAGAAATCCAAGCCATACAGTATGTGCATCCCTTTGTTCATTTGTGTACCTTTCTCATTTGGTATTTATTTTAAATGCCACTTTTTCATGTAGATGAGCGGTAAACAATATCGTTTGTATTGTCTATTAGGGTTAACTTTCAATGTCGTGTGCTTCTATGTCTTTGGCATGTCAAAAGGGCTTGGCTGGAGAATGTATATAAGTATGAAACCAAGGAAAGGGCAATGGACATCTTCCGCAGTCTTGGCACGATCATGATGGTAATCGGTGACAGTGAAGATAGCGTCACTCAACTATTGAACTCTTTCTTTCAGGAGTTCAATGATCAGCCCCAATTCTTAGAGTACTTCAACAAGACTTGGTGTGAAGGAGAAGGTTGAATTGGTGAGTTGACAATTTCCGTCACCTCACAGGATTCACACCATTCAAATTCTTTAATGTTACCTCTAATACGTTGTGGTTTACTTGACTATAGGATTTTTTTTTTGCAGCCATGTGGGCAAAAAATTGCAGACTATTCCCACATGCCAACCAGGATACAAATGCATCCATTGAGTCATACCATTACACTCTCAAAACTTTGTACTTGTGTGATCGTTCTAAAAAATGCACTAGGAGAATGGACTATTTGTATTACACACTTGTGTATAAAATGGAACCATTCTATAGGCAAAAGGAAAAGTTGTAGCATTATGGTTTTTTGACGAACCAAAAGTGTTTAAATATGCGATCTAGTTTGGAGCAGGCCAAGGCAATTTCGGATGATCACTGTATTCCCGATGAAACAGATCCTGGATGGTACTGGGTGAAAAGTCAAAGTAGGTCCGATCACTACCTTGTTCGAAAATTTGGGGAGCACCATTTTGTTTGTGACTGCCCTTGGAGTTTGCAAGGGAACACTTGCAAACATGTCCTGAAGGTTGTTGACTTGATTAAAAGATCATTTGTCATTGAAGGGGTGATCCACGGTAAGTGAATTTCAATTTGAATTGCGTTAATTTATGGGAGTCAATTGTGTTTTGCATTTTCTACTACCTAATACAAGTTTCTTCCGTGTGGTCATTTAGACGGGGGAGGTCAACCAATTGATAGAGGGATAGATTTGAATGAGACATTGTCATAGGGGGTGTAGAAGAAAACAATCCTATTGTTCTCACCCCTACACAAGCTCCTATTACTCATGTATATGATGAACATGTGCTCAAAATGTCTCTTTAGAATGACACAAACGAACTCTTGAACAAAGTGATGCGTACACCACCACAGTGTCTACAATAGTTACAATCATACACAAAATGCGTGGAGAGGTTTTTACAGGACCTACGACAATCAAATGCATTGTCATTTGAATTCATTCTCAGTCCTGATGAAACTGCAACTAGCACCATTCACATGCAACCCGGTGTACGAAGCCTGCCGCAGAATAGTTAGATCACCGAACCCCTCTGGATGACTCCTTTCCCTTCTCTGCGAACAATAGCTTGAATGTGAATGTCAATATGCAATGTGAGACTTCAGGCGCAACTGCTATGGATGTGGCAGAGGATACAACATCTAATATAGGTGACTATGAGAAAACCCATTTCAATTTCTATATTGTAATAGGAAACGGTATTGCAGATTTCTTTTTCTAGTATGTGCTTGTACCACATCATAAAATTTCTGATTTCTTTTTTGGCTTTTTTTGTTCACTTCAACATTCCAATATGGGGAAAGGAGTCCTCACCGGCAACTGTCTTTCGTGAGTGTAAACCCAATAGAAGGTATGGTTTGAATTTAATAACTATGCATACGTAAGTCCAATTTTTGGTATGACCTTATGCAATACCATGCTTATAAAAATTTGGCTACAGTGACAGGTTGATGTCGGCCAACGTGCCTTCACTCTGCTGCTTCTTCAAGACTTACTAAGGATTGCACAAGCATAGTTCAGTGAACCTTCATCTGTAGGTAAGCATATATATTTTTTTTACTTAGTTTAGTGAGTGGGAAATCCATTTGAGGTATTTAGAAGAGGTTGAATCAAATTTAGAAGTATAAAGAGCAAGAAATTCAAAATTTGCATGTGAACCCTTAACAAGGGGTTTTGAGAGTCTTGTGAGGTTTTAGACCTCCATCCCATCGATGCAGGTTTAGAGGAATGGTGGGATGGATTGTTTAGGGTGTAATTAGGATGTTTTAAGAAGTGTGTGTGTTGAATCATGCAGGGGAAGCGAAGAATTCAATTTTTGGTTGTTGATCTTCAGAAATTACAAAAGTTTTCCAATGAAAATGGATGGCTACAAGTTGTAAATTGAGGAAAGTGCATTCAATGGGGCTGAAACTTTGTTCCTAAAGCATGGGTAGACATTTCTAAACATGTTTCATGTGGCGGAAGAGCATGGGAAGGTTTGGAATAAACTATTCTATTAAACCCTCATTTGTTAGAGCTTGTTTTGTGCATAAAGTAAGGGTTTAGTAGATCAACGTTTGCTTGAGCCTTTCTATTCCTAAAAGTTGATGATTCGTAAGTTTTGAGACTTGTATAGGACCGTTTGAAGTCATTAGGGGTTTTGATGATGATTTAAGACCTCCTTTGTAAATTTGTGCTAATTGAGTGCATTTCCAACAGTGCAGTCATGTTTTCAAGCCTTCTTTTCAAAACAATAGCATTTGAATTTGTGATATGTTAAAATTGGCACAAATGGGTTTCTAGAACAGTAAATAGCTTATGGGGTTTCAATGTAGTTTGGATGGAATGCCCGCTTTTGCCAAGTTGTAATGATACTAGGGTTGGAGTCTTAGATGCATGAAATTATGAATCTGGTAAAATAAAGTTGGGAGGCAGAATATTTGGATTGTTACTATCACAGTAAGGTTGGTTAAAGGTATTTCAAGGCTTGGTAAGGGTTTCCAAGTAAGAATTAGTGACGGGTCGCCTTTTGTCTTATGGAAAACAAGGTGTTATGAAGGGTAAATTGGGCTTGTTCAATGTAAGGATTGGTTCAGGATTTTTCAATCAGGTTTTGGTTTTTGATTCAGTCAGTGAATGGTAATTAATGTATTTCAAGGTCTATGGAGAGCTTTAAAGCAAGTTTGGTTGATTGGCTGTCTTAATTGCCTTGTTTGGAATATTGTTGGAAAGATAAGTTATTTGGTGAATGTTGGTAGTGATGAGTTCTCTAATCAGGTTTATGCTATGGTTCACTCAGTTTGATGAAGGTTAAGATGTATTTGAATTTGCTAAAGGTGTAGAATACAGATTTGGTGAAATTGATGAATTTTGATGAAAAGATAAGTAAGTTTATTGGTTTATCTTCTCAGTTGTTGTTTGGGTTAGAAATACCCCTGGTTGGTTTGAGGTTTATGGTAGATGCTCTTGCATCATTGTTATGATTTGAATTTTTTTTTCCAAGCATCCATCACTTGTTTGAAAGTACCTGTTTTAGGCTTTTAGCCATAGCAGCAAGGAAATGAATTGTTTGATCAAATACTTTGGTAGACATGTATGAAAAATGTCGTAGCATAGACAAGGCAGTAAACTGTTTGAAAAAATTCCTCAAAGAAATGTGGTCTCATGGTGATGGAATTTCATTCGTTGATGCATTTTTTCAAACAACTCATTGCCTTGTCTATGCTATTGCTTACTATTATGCTTTGACAAAAAAATTTCCAAGCATCCATAGCTTGTTTGAAAGTACTTGTTTTAGGCTTTTAACCATATGATGCAAGAGCTAACCTATGTATTTTTGAGTTCCTTTGATTAATGATTGTAAAATCCTTCAAGAATCATTTATTGAAGTGTATTCCATGCTATTGAAACTATGGGGAAGGATAGAGAGTCACTTTTAGTTGTGGGTGTCTATGTTGACAAGTTTGATCAATCTCAAGAAGTCTAAACAGGCCTAAATTGCAAAACACTAATCCATTTTTATGAGTGTTGTTACAAAAAAAAAGTTATCCTATCTTTTGATATGTGTTTAAACATCTTAAGGGGCATCTGAATATATGTGTGGAATTCAGTTTGATGATTTGGTTCAAGATATATGGTTTGACAAACCTTATTGCAGGGCTACCGACCTAGGACAATATTTGTATAGTGTGGAATCTTCTACTTGGAAAGGTCATTAGATCATGGTGAGTAGACCTAAAAGGGCGGTGTTTGAATGTTTGGTTGTGAGGATTTAAGTCTGCTAAGACTAAAACTAAATGTTTCCTTATGATTGAAAGGTGTTTTGAAAGGTGGTTGCCTACAAAAGTTAGTTGAGGGAAACCCATTGTGGTGAAAAATGTTTACAATAGATTGAATTTGAGAGATTTATATCTTTGAACCCCTTAGCACTGCATAAGTAGTTATGCAATGTGAAGTAACTGCATAACTACTTAGGTTGACTTTGTAAAAAACTATATTATTATTAAAATTTTGTCATCTATCAACATCTAGTTTTTAGTTATGCAATGTGAAGCAATGCTTCGAGTTAGAAAGATGTGCAATGCAATGAATGTAATCAGCGATATGAATGTAATCAATGACGTGATCTTTGTGGCTTGGAGGAATGAGTCTGATAGGTTAGGTTTTGTTGCTGGGATGATGGTTTTGTGAAGGGAGAAAGGAATTAGGGGGTTTGAGTTGTTGTCCCTGTAGATTGTGAGTGGAAAAGAGCATGAAAAGTGAGGTTTAAGGTTAGGGTTTGATCAAAACGGTGAGGGAAGTGATATACCTTGTTCTTTTAAGCATGTATAGGCTTGAATAAAGGTGTTTGCGTTGGTTTCAAGGTTTGAGAAGGAGTGGAATACATTTTTCCAAGTTACCCTCATGTGAATGGCTTGAAACAAGGGTTTCATGAATAGGTGTTTCGGAAATTGAGTCTCTGCAAACCAAGGGTGGATTTGGTGGTTTTGAGGGCTAGTGAGTGCTACCCCATTGGTTTCCTAGGCTGGTTGTATGATTAGAGAGGTGTCTCTTTGTAAATTTGGCTGAATTGGCCTTGTGGACAACATTATTTCTTGTTTTTGTGAAAGTTGTTCCAAAAGAGTCATATGTGGGTTTGAAGTATGTTGAGGGGGACTGAAATGGGTCTCTATAATGATGATTATTTGTAGGGGTTAAGATTTTTAGAGAGTTAAGTTGACAAATTTGGGTCTGCTGACCTACAAGGGTGTCAAGGTGAAATAGTGGGAAAACAAGCCAAGTTTGAGTTTGTGAGTAGAATGGTGATTTGAAATCATTTGAATTGATAGAGTGAGGGGTTTTTCAACCTAGGTTGCTATCAAAAACATTGTTTTGTTACAACCTGCATAAAATAAGAAGTGAGTCACAACCTAGTGTGTTTTCCATCCTGCAACTGCTATGTGCATTTTGTGGTCATAAAATATGAACAGATATTGAAATGGAGTGTTTTTTCTGAAAGTAAGGGTTGTCATAAAATAAGAAGGTGAACTTGAAAACAATGTTTTGTTATAGTCTGCATAAAATAAGAAGTGAGTCACAACCCAATGTGTTTTCCATCATGCAACTATTATGTGCATTTTGTGTTCGAAACATATGAATAGATATTGAAATGGAATGTTTGGTGAAAGTAAGGGTTGCCATAAAAGAAGAAGGTGAACTTGAAAAAATTGTTTTGTTACATTCTGCATAAAATAAGAAGTGAGTCACAACCCACTATTTTTTCCATCATGCAACTGTTATGTGCATTTCGTGTTCGAAACATATGAACATATATTGAAATGGAATGTTTGGTGAAAGTAAGGGTTGTCATCTATCATAGTTTTTAGTTATGCAATGTGAAGTAATGCTTTGAGTTAGAAAGATGTGCAATGCAATGAATGCAATCAATGATATGAATATAAACTACAAAAAATTATTTTCTACAATTCATTAGTTAAACTCATCTAATTGCAACAAATAGAATGCTCATATTATTTGCCATGTTGGAAAACACACTGTCCCTACATAGTTAGTTCGTTATGAAAAGTTTTGTTTCACTTTTATTTTTTTAGCAATTGTTTCGTGCAATCCAAATGTCCTTTCTACATTTCTTCATGTGAATGCAACAAATAGAATGCTCACATTATTTGCACTGTTCAAAAACACACTATCCCCTATCACCTATTTCATCTTTAAAATGTTAATTTTTCCTATAGTCCAAGAATGTAATGAAGCCAGCATTCAGAGTATGTTTCTAATTAGATAATGTTGTTGTATTTGCTGAAATTTTTTGTTGTCTTTCATTTCAGGCATTGTTGTTCCCGTTGTTCTAGTCGTGCATTGTCATATGCCCATTGGAGATACTACACACGTTGCTTAATTAAGTTCTGAAGAATAGGTACAATATCTTCAGTGAAAAAATTATCTATATCTTCCACTTTGCTCGCTTCTTTTTCACTGTTTCCATTGCATTAACAATGTCTTTCTAATTAGAGAATGTAGGTGTACCTTCTAAAAAAGTTGTTTTGTCTTTCATTTCAGGCATTTCATTACCTGTTGCTGCAGTTGTATAGAAGATGCCACACAATTCACGAGCATGGGTGGCTAGTTGGTTCAACTACCACTTGTATCTTCCATGCAATATTCTTGCTCGAATTGAGGAATTGAGCCTCCCGTACAAGTTGTGGGAAAATATGTTAAGGAGAATTAATAGAGAAGAGCCAAATAGCACAAATTTGAACTATCATAATTATGCTCACTTCTTTAACATCTTTGGTGTATGGGAAAAAATGGGCATGGATGTTCAATATTACAATCTAGAAATAGAGATTGTAAATTTATGTGATTGGCCAATGCCTCTTTATTGGGAAATTTGGGACCTTTTCCTAGCTGGATGCATCTGGAAGGTGTGCATTAAACCAACAATTATCATATGCAAGCACAATCTTACAGACCAGCTGAGCATGAGGTTTATGAGATTCCTCAAGGGGGAATCTCTAATTAGTAATCACATGGGTCCTGTGGAGGAATGGTTGATGGTCATGTTCCAATTCAACCACATTGTTAGGTTCAAGATCCACCATGTCAGACCCTCATTTAGGCTACTACATGCGAATTATGGGGTGCCAACGTTGTATTCTGTCAATTCCACATTGAAAATCAAAGTGTTCCATATCCTTCTGGATGCTAAGAACACAAAGATTATACCTGTTTGTAAATGGTTGACGTAGTTCTCAGTGTTAGTAGTATTAAATGTGGATTGTAATTTTCTTCAGATTCTATAATATTGACTCGAAATTTTTTTACATTTGACTATGTGATGCAAATTGTTTATCTCATATCAAATCTGAAAAAATTTCAAAACATTGTGACAACCTTGTGCATTTTCGATCCTGCAACTTTTTTGTGCATTTCTGTTCCAAACATATTATGATATTGAAATGGAATGTTTGCTGCAAGTTGGCGTTATAAAATATGAAGTTGATTTTCAACATTGTTATAAAATGTGCATCTTGTCTTCCAAACGTATAAGGATATTGAAATGGAATGTTTGATGCAAGTAATGGGTTGTTATAAAATATGAAGTTGAACTGGAATAGACTATTTTGTTACAGTCTGCATAACAAAAACTATTGTCTTTGAAGAAGAATTGAGAAGTGAGGGAAAACCCTATGTGTTTTCCATGCTGCAAACTTTTTTGTACATCTTGTCTTCCAAACGTATAAGGATATTGAAATGGAATTTTTTGATGCAGTGCAAAGGAAGAAACCATCCCTCACATGATTACAAATTTTACAATGAGGGACTCAATCCCTTCTATTCCTTCAAGTTCACAAGAAAACTACACAAAACAATGACTTCTACAAAGGCACAAAATTGAGCTTTCACTTTCTCTGACCCAAACAAACTTAATCATCTTCTTCAAAGTCATTAGAGACTCAATCTCACCCAAATCATCCTCTATCAGGACCTTTATTCATCATCTTAATGCCTTTTCTCTTAAATCTGTCTTTAAGCTAGTAGCACTCCAAATATGAACTATCAGAGAAATCTCTCAATGCAGACCTTATCTTCAAACTATAACTGGATTTTTAGATACCTTTTAAGGGTTTTCAAAACACATCAAAAGATCTGTATTGGTTACTTTGAGAAAATATTCTCAAATCAAGACTATATCATCCAAATTAGGTCTAATTAGGCCTGTGACACACTAAGGCTTATTGATTTAGTCATCTCCAAACTCATTTTCCCTTAACCAATGCTTGGAACATGCTAAATTGGACCTACTCATGCTTATTGCTCCATTCAACATCCATTTCCTTGAGTGATTCACCAAACCCTAGGTCTATATTACTTAACTATTCCTTAGAACTCTGTTTTCTTAGATAGTTATAGTCATAAATCTTAATTTCTCACTCACAAATCTTATCTTTTTGATCCAAAACCTCCAGAATATGTAACTAGATGCAATTAATGTTATTTCTACCAAATATCAAAATTTTCTTACTACAGTTTACATAACAGAAACTGTTGTCTTAGAACAAGATTTCAGAGGTGAGGGACAACCCTGTGTGTTTTCCATCCTGCAACTTTTTTTGTGCATCTTGTGTTCCAAATGTATAACGATATTGAAATGGAATGTTTGTTGCAAGTACGAGTTGTGATAAAATATGAAGGTGAACTTGAATACACTATTTTGTTACAGTTTGCAAGACAGAAACTATTGTCTTAGAACAAGATTTCAAAGGTGAGGGACAACCCTGTGTGTTTTCCATTCTGCAACTTTTTTTTGTGCATAGTGTGTTCCAAACATATAACGATATTGAAATGGAATGTTTGCTGCAAGTAAGGGTTTTTATAAAATATGAAGGTGAACTTGAATACACTATTTTGTTACAGTTTGCATGTGAACCATTTGAATCTAGACCTTGCACAAACACAATAAAAATGCAAACAATTAGATCAAACACAAGGTTAGAAACAAATGATTCCTCAAGAAATCCATTTGAAATTTGCAAAAGATAAGAAATGAAAATGAAGAACACAAATGAAACAATTAAATCCTATCTAATGCAAGCAAACTCTTGATCTCTTGAGGGAGTTGGTGCCAATTTGATGTAGAAATTGGCCCTTTCCCAACTCCTTTTGCAAGCTTGATGATGAACGAATGAAGAAGAATGAGAAGAGAGTGATCCACTTGATGAAGACTTTGAATGTATGCTCCAAGTTAAAATCTGCAAAAAACCTAGCTATGATTCAATGAGATGGATGAGAATTGCTAAGTATTTTAGCATGGTAAC
This sequence comes from Sequoia sempervirens, assembly GCA_007258455.2. Classification (NCBI taxonomy): domain Eukaryota; kingdom Viridiplantae; phylum Streptophyta; class Pinopsida; order Cupressales; family Cupressaceae; genus Sequoia; species Sequoia sempervirens. The sequence goes on along the minus strand of VDFB02264186.1, from coordinate 111,754 downwards.
TTTGCTTGAGATGTGGATGATCAAATGCATGGTGAAGCATTCTATTTATAGAATGTTGAAATGGAAACAAAGCCAAAATTGAGCAATGTGGGACAAAGATTTGGCCAATGGAAAAATGCCACTTGTCCAAATGTGATTAGATGAGGAATGAGCAAGTTTTGAAAAATGTGCCAATAAATGCATTTTTTAATTTGAATTTTGAGAAAAGACATGTAAGAGGGGGAAAGAAAATTGCATTGAATGCCACTTGGCTCAAGGCAAGGACATGTAAGAAGAAGTAAATGCCTTGTTGGAAGGACTTGTAAGAGAGAGTAAATGACATGTTGGAAGGACATGTCATTCAAATTTTGAATTTGAAATAGAAGAATATTCCTCCAAAAGAGGCTTTGTTGAGGGAAAATGAAGATTTAATAAATCAATAAATTGATTTTATTTGTGCAAGTGGAGATATCTAGAGTAAATGCAAGTGGTGAGATTAGTATTTAATCATGGTTAGATTTCAATGTAAATGATGATTATGTTAGTTTAATGATGATTAGGTGAGCTGGACTTATTTTGACTTAGATTTTGGATTTCAATTTAAATCAAACAAGAGAGGAGATGATGACGGAGTTTAATTAAATAAAAAATGTTTTGATTATTTAATTAAAGAGATTGAAGTAAGATTAAATTAAATAAGATTTTTAATTTATTCAATTTAATAGATAGATTTTAGAGATTTAATTAAATAAAATTAATTATTTAATTAAAATAGTATTACCAGGATCGATGAATTGATTTAATTAACAAGGGAAAGTGACTTAATTAGAAAAAATAATTTATTTAATTAAGAGACAAATATTGATGAATTTAATCAGATAAGGAAATTTGATTAAACAGTTAGATCGAGGGATGATTTAGGAAGAAACGATGTTAGTAGATCAAAGTTAGATGCGCAATGTCAACTTGTACATTTTGCATGTCTACATTTTGCCCCTCTTTGTAGCAATGTACTTGTTGCATTGATTCAAAGAATGATCTTGTCATGATCAATAGTCAAAATTTCTCTAATTTTTCAGATGCCCCACTGTTGCCCCAGTGAGAAGAATTGCACTAGTATATTGCCCCCTCGAGATGTTGAATGGGAATGCCAATTGCCAATCAAAATCGCGATAAAATGCGAGAGGAGTGGTTGATGTAGATGAATGGACATTCATTAGCTGTGGGTAGCTTCATGTACCAATTGGGATAGAAATGTTAGTAAAGATAGAAGAATGAAAGAATGAGATGATCATGCAAATGGTGATGACTACTTGCCATGGAATTGGGATTTTCAAAGGGCGGATTTCCTTATGTTTGATAATACACGTAGTACGATGGATCAAGGTATCGAGAACTAGGATGGCATTGTACCTAGTGTGATGGACTTTGACTCAACAAATCGGATAGGAGTATTCTTGTTCACACCTGACATATGGAACCCTGTCCAGAAAATAGTTCAGATATTTCAAATATCTCAAACCAAAACATAGGAAGGTGAGCCTTTCTATGTGGTCAACAAGAAACTTAAAACACCCTTGCTATAGAGTAAAAAAAAGCACGCATGACCAAGGTTATATTACAAAGATATCCAACAAGCACAGTAGACAAAAGATAATGATCGTTGCCCCATTCCTATCTCTCTAAATCCTTCATTCGGACATCATCGAGAGGTCCTTGGAATGAGCCCAATGAGATAAATCAAACAAGATAAAGTAAGTGAGCAAACAAACTAATGTTCTTTGTACTGTTAGCCGAGAGAAACGATGTTTCAAAAGATGGGAGCCAAAACTTATTGCCAAAAGATAATGTCCATTGTCGGAACGGATCCTAGGACATGTTAATGACATGTCGTTTTGTTTACCCAAAGTGGTTGGTTTGATAAAAGTGCCCATTGTTGGAACAGATCCTAGGACATGCTTTTATCAAACGATGATGAAATTGATTTATGATTTATATGCCATTGATAAGAAAAGAGTTGAACAACTTGCTTGCTGACTGACCTATACTTGAGATTTTGACAGTTTAGGTTTTCACATTTGACTGCTAGACTTGTTTCTGACTATTTTACCAAAGGTTGAGGGTGATGACGATTTATTATGGATGATTGATTATTGCGAGTGTAAGTGAGATGAGACGGATGGATTTTTTTTTTCAAATATTTGGATGTTTTGGAGTTTTAAAATGTTTTGAGGCTATTTTTGGTATTTTTCGATTTTCAAATGTTTTGATTTCAATTTTCCAATGTTTTGAGATTTTCTGAGATTTTGATCAAGAGACTAACCTAAAGACCTATCCTAGGGGCCTCAGGGGCTGATCAGCAGATGAGCCTTGCCTACGTTATACACGCAGAGACCACGTAGTTCGACTGACAACTTGACCGATTTTACAAATGAAGATATAACGATGAAATGTCAGCTTTATTATGACGGACTCCTTAGGACTGACCTAAAATGTCTCTGGGATAATCAAAGATCAACTCGCTCTACGCTCGTGCCTCGGTGACAACATAGTTTCTGACAAGATGACTCTATTTTGACTTTTGAATGTCTTTTGACTTATTTTTTGATTTTGATATGTTTTGAATGTTTTGGATTTTCTCTCGATGTTTTGATGTTTTGGATTTTCGATGCCGATAAGTTTTTGGATTTTCTAATTTTTGACATTAAGATCATACATCTAATCTGATCCGGATGAGAACATTCCCCAAATAAGGAGGCGATAGACTACTCCGATATAGGCAGGACAAACTGACCTTTTAAGTGGGCCGAGTAGCTCTAGGAGGAATCATGACACAAACGCAAGACCAAGCTATGGTGCAGATGTGGATGGAAGGATGAAATGTGATGATATGCAATGGGTGAGTGACTGATGCAAAGCAAGTCACAGAGACCAAGATGGATGGAGAGTGCTTATTTACACAAGGTGCCCTGCTTGCCGTTTTCACCAAGGTACTTGCCCAAAGTGCCAATCAAGTGGTTTTCACTAGAGGATGATTTTTTCTCTTTTACTATTTTCAATTTTTGATTTTTTTTTTTTGTTGTCACCAAGACTGCTGGCCGTGCTCGGGCAACCATTTTTCTCGTGACTTTTTATGATTTTGATTTTTGGTTCTATACCTTGGAAAAAGATTTAGGCATAAAACTTTGAGATGGGAGCTATCCATTGGCTCAGAGGGGGTTCCCTTTTGGGTGTTGATAACCGATATGCCCCGATTTGTAGCTGTCAGAATGACAAAGGGTCACAAACAAATAAGTTCAAACTTTCCTGCCATTTGGTTCAAGCATTCTTTGATTCTCTTTTTAGCACCAATTCCTCCAACCCGAAAGTTCTCGCTTCGATTTTCTTGTTGTAGCTCCTTTGATTCTATTCATACACTTGCATATGGTTTAAAAGCATCTAGACGCCGCCAAATTCAATAGTTCCAACTCAGCCTTGAAACCCATACCCTGCTCGCATGAGGCTTTAAAAATGATACTCTATGATGGTAGCTTGATCTCAATGGGAAAGATGGCCTCCATCCGTGAGAGACCAAGAAAATGGTGTGGCACCGCGGTGCTGATGTTAGTTCAAGAAGCCCAAAGGCGTGATTAAAGCCGCAAATGCCGGGTCACGACCTCGCATCATTGATCGCTTTCATACTTGAGGATGGTTTTATTTGTAGCTTGGCCATTGCCTTGGGGATAGTATGGAGTGGAGAAGTGATGTTGGATTTTGAATTTCTCACACAAGTCACGAACCTCCTGGTTCTTGAATGGTGTCCCATTATCCGAGATAATGGCTTGTTGGACACCATAGCCGCATATAGTTCGTGATGAACTTTGAGATCTGCTTTCCTGTTATGTAGGTCATAGGTATGGCTTCAACCCACTTGGTGAAGTACTCAGTTGCGGTTATAATGAATTTGTGGCCGCTGGATGAGGTGGGTGTGATTTTCCCAATGAGATCGAGTCCCCACTGTGAAAAGGGCCATGGTGTGATGATTGGATGAAGCTCTTGAGCTGGAGCATGGATGAGGTCCCCGTGTTGCTGACACTGTAGACACTTCTTGACATATTCATGTGCCTCTCTGTCCATGGTAGGCCAGTAATATCCACTCCTCAGCAATTTCTTAGACAAGGTCATGCCACTCGAATGAGAACCATAGATGCCATTGTGCACCTCAGTTAAGGCAGCCGAAGCCTCCTCAGGGTTAAGACATCTTAGTAAGGTTCCTTCTATGCTTCTACGATAAAGGGTTTCTCCTAAAATGACAAAACGAGATGCTTTCTTGATAAAGGTTCGTCTAAGGCTTGAACGCAAATCAGCGGGAATGATACCTATCCTAAGGTATGTGTAAATGTCTTGGTACCACTGATCATTCAGACCAACGATTTCGCCGACAAATTCTGACTTTGGTACCTTGAATGCTGGTACGAGAAGCTGCTCTACTAAGAAGTCGTATTTCAGAACATTTTGAGGGATCTCTAAGAGTGATCCAATAGTTGCCATTGCATCTGCTACTCTGTTGTTGGTTCTTGGTACTTGCTCGAATGTGATGTCAACAAAAGATTCCTTGAGATTTTCCACCAGCCTTTTGTATGGAGTTAGCTTATCATCCTTTGTTTGGTACTCATTGTTCACTTGATTTATGATAAGCTGTGAATCTCCATATACCTTCAATGTCATAATGTTCCACTATACTGCTATCCTGAGACCTATAGTTAAAGCCTCATATTCTGCAATGTTGTTGGTACAAGGGAATGCTAGTTTGTATGATCTTGGTATACAATCCCCTTGTGGAGTGATGAAGAAGATTCTAGCTCCTGACCCGTGTTGTGTGTAGGAGCCATCAAAGTATAGTTTCCAATGAGTAGCTATGTCAATGTTGAAAATGGATTCATCTGGAAATTCTGAAACAAGTGGGCTCTCCGCATAGATAGGTGCATCTGCCAGTTGGTCTGCAATGACCTGTCCCTTGATTGCCTTGCGCTCCACATACTCAATGTCATATTCTGATAATATCATTACCCACTTAGCCATTCTTCCTGTAAGCATTTCCTTTGAAAGAAGATACTTTAAGGGATCAATTTTAGCTATGAGTTTGATCTTGTGTGCCAACATGTAGTGTCTGAATTTTTGGGATGCAAACACCACTGCTAGGCAAGCTTTTTCAATGAATGTATAGTTTAACTCATGGCCCACCATTGTACGGCTGATGTAGTAGATGGCTCTTTCTATTCCATTTTCATCATGTTGTGCTAGGAGAGCACCAAGGGCTGCTGCAGTTGCTGAGATATAAAGGATCAATGGTTTGTTCTGAATTGGAGGCCTTAGTACTGGAGGTGTTAACAGATATTCCTTGATTTTGTTGAAGGCTTGTTCACATTTGTCATCCCATTTGTACGTTACCCCCTTGTGGAGTAAGTGAGAGTAAGGGATTTGTTTGTCTGCTAATTGTGCTATGAACCTGCGAATTGACTGAAGCCTGCCTTGGAGACCTCTCAGTTGTTTCAATGTCCTAGGAGCTTCCATTTCAAGTATTGCTTTCACCTTTGCTGGATCAATCTCAATGCCTCTCATTGACACTATGTAGCCCAACAACTTTCTTGATTGTACGCCAAAGACACACTTCTTGGGATTCAAACGAACCTTGTATTCTTCTAGTCTGTCAAAGATAGCACTCAAGACTGATATATGATCCTTCCTCTTTTTGGATTTTCCCAAGATGTCATCGACATAGTCCTCAACTGTTTTGTGGATCATGTCATGGAATATTAGTGTCATGGCCCTTTGGTATGTGGCCCCAGCATTCTTTAAGCCGAATGGCATTACGTTCCAGCAGTATGTGCCCCAAGGACAAGTGAAAGATGTTTTATGTTGGTCTTCCTCTGCAATTCTTATTTGATTATAGCTAGAAAATCCATCCATCAAGGAAAGCATCTCATGCCCCGTGGTCATGTCTACAATCATATCAATGTTAGGCAACGAAAAATCATCTTTTGGGCAAGCCTTGTTCAAGTCCCTAAAGTCCGTACAGATTCTTATGCCCCCAGTTGGTTTTGAAACCGGTACTAGATTGGAGACCCACTTAGGGTAGGCGATCGTTCGTATGAATCCCACATCTAGTAGTTTCTGGAGTTCCATCTTGACTAATAGAGCAATCTGTGGGTGCATCTTTCTCAACTTCTGTTTTACAGGTTTAGCTTCAGGATAGACTGCCAAGTGATGAACCACTACCTCTCGGATCCAATCCTGGCATATCAGCATAGGTCCACGCAAAATTTATCTTCCTCTCCTTTAAGAAGGTAGCCAACTCCTCTTGTTCTTTGCATAATAATGACTCAGCGTAGAATGTAATATGAGGAGTTTCTTGTGTTCCCAGATTGATGGGGTTGCACTTTTCTGCTAGCATAGCTGACTTTTCTTGGTGTATAGCTATAAGAGGAAGATTGAATCCCCCATCCTCAGGCGCCTCAAAGAGGTTTTCACCATTGGATGCGTCCTTTCTTTTTACTTTTTTAGAGTCGGAGAGTGCCACAAGGTGGTTTTCACTCAAGGACTTGGAGATTATTCTCAATTTTTTATTTTTGCGACTGAGGGATTCAATCGTTTCTCCATAGTATGCATGTGTATCCAACTCTATGATAAAACCTGCCTTATGATCCCCACATGGAATGTCATCCCTAAGTCCCATGAATTCCGAGAGCGCCTTATCGTTTTCAAACATGTCAAGAATTGGTGGTCCTCGTTGGTCGTAATCAATCAGTTGGGGATAGACTAATCGGATTTCATTGCTTTGGTTTTCAGACTCATAAGATAAGGTGCTAATCATAAGGATGTTAGTATCCTCAAACAATAAAGATAATCCTATTTCTGGTGACTCAATTAAATCAGTGGGCATTCCTAAAGTCATGGAGGATTGTGGAGTAGTTACAGATTCCTGAGGAGGCATTCGATTCTGTCTACCATGGGCACCTCGACCAAGTACAGTTACCTTAGGAGTAGGATGACCAATGCCAAGATTTTTTATTTGCTTCTCAGGTATAATGGGTATTACACGCCCGTTATTATCTTGGCCTAACCCTTGGTTCCGGTTATAGCCCATCAAGAGCATCATCTTCATACCTTTGTTTCGTTCATCCATAGGCAATTCAACTGCCGGTATATCATCTCGATAAAGGAGATGAGATAAGTCCCCCTCTAATGTTTCCTGACCAAGATCTCCTGCACTTGTGAAGGTAGGGTTTCGTTCATAGGAGCCTTGAGATGTTGAAGCTTCTTGTGATTGTGGTCGTCCTCTTGATCTAGGAGATTGTGGTAGCTCTCCTACTACAAAAGCATTCTTAGGAATTGAATAGTTTCCACAACCATCATCTTGTATTATGACTTTGATATCAGAAAAGGCGGGGATGGCGGGGGTGGAGGGTGTCTCTGTCACAGAAGTGAGAGTGGCGGGATCCACGTAAGGTGTTGATGGGCCTTCATCGTTCTTGGGTACTTGCGGGATCTTGTAGTATTTTGCCTCTAGATTTTTGCAGTAGGCAAATGGCTCAGGATCTCCATGGATAGTAACCTCTTGACCTTCATGTGTGAATTTCACACATTGATGAAAGGTTGAAGCTACAGCTTGCATTGCATGTATCCATGGTCACCCTAGGAGAATGTTGTATGGTAAATCAAGGTCCAAGACCTGACAGTTGGTTTGCATGATGGCGGGTCCAACCTGGATAGGAAGCTGAATGGTGCCTTGGGATACCCTTTCCTGGTCATCGTATGATCTTATTGTGATGCCTTTTCCTTTGTCAATTGAATCCTCTGAAATGTTCAAATTCTTTAGAAGCTTTAAGGAGCAAATATTTAAGCCTGCACCTCCATCCACCAAGACTCTCTTGACTTTCTTTTTATTTACGTACACCTCCAGATGAAGTGCACGGTTGTGAGATGGTTGTGTGGGGAAGTCTTGTTCAGAAAATGTAAGAATGTTAGGTGTGGTGATACTTGCGACCATAGCTTGGAATTGTTCTGCATCTAGATCTGCGGGGACAGTAGATGACGCCAAAGCTTCTTCTAGAATCTTTTTGTGTGCAGATGAGATTTTGAGTAACTCCATGATGGAGATATGTGCAGGGGTTCTTTTCAATTGATCCAAGACATTATAGCCACTAGGGTTAGACCTTGGATTGGATGTGGAATTTCTGCTTGGTTGGGATGGTGCTGCAATGGTAACCTTTCCACCTCTTGTGGTGACTCCACAATCGGCTTGGGCCCCTTTGATGGTGATGACTCCACAAAACTCGTCTAAACAAGCGACAACACCCTCGTATGTGTGGTTGACATTTTTATAAGCCCCTTTTCCTTTGTCTTGATCTTTGTTTCCTTTGTTGCCATGATTCGGCATCGGATTCGTGTAAATCTTGAGATCTTTGTTTCCTGATGGTGCTTCCACATCTATGATTTTGTCATCTATGAGGTCTTGAATTAGATTTTTGAGCCTCATGCAGTTGTTTGTCGTGTGTCCCTTGAGTTTGTGGAAGTCGCAAAGATAATTCTCATTATACCATGGTGGCTTGACCGATGGTTCTTGATAATTATTATGTGTAGGGACCGTTATCAATTTTTCATCTACCAATCTTTTCATGATTGCTTCAGCAGGTTCCCCAAGGAGTGTGTATTTTCGTTTGGGGAAGAACTTGTTTCGCTGTGGTCCTCCCTGATTATCAATGTTGTTTGTGTTTTGGTTATGGGATGGTTGGACCACAGTATTGACTTGTCGATTGCTTTGATTGGTATTTTGGTGTTGTTGTTGTTGGGATGGTGGATTGTTCTTCTGTGGGGCACTAATGACAACTTTGGCGTCAACGACACCATCATTGGTTACATTATGATTCTTTGCCCATGTTCGTGGTTTGTCATGATAACTGGATGATGAGCGGCCTTCTTGATATGATGAAGTTTCTCCCTATGTGGCAAGGGCTCATTCGATATTGAGTGCCCTAGGGATCAACTGGTCGTAAGTGGTGATGTTTTGCACTTTGAGGTGGAAGGCCAAGGGCCCATCAAGATTCGCAATGATAGTTCCCACTTATTGCTCTTCAGGCATGGACCACTTGCTTCGATTAGCTTTGGATCGCCATCGTTGTAAGAAAGCACCGAATGATTCATTTTTCCCTTGTTTGAGAGCTGATAATTCCTGTAAGCTAACCTCCATGGGAGTGTTGAAGGAATAATTTTGTATGAAGGCATCTATGATTTCCTGGAATTTTTTGATTCCAGAAAGTTGAGAAAACCAATCAATAGCATTTCCAGCCAAGCTTCTTGGGAATAATCTCATCAAGTATGTTTCACCGTAAGCCACCTCCATGCAATGTACTTGGAATTCCCTGATGTGATCTTTAGGGTTACCCGTTCTGCGATATTTGTCAAATTTAGGGATCTCAAACCCTTTTGGGAATTGTTTCATTTCTACGCTCCTATCAAATGGATAAGGGCATAGGTTTTTTTGTGGTTTTGGTGTCTTTCCTGATTGAAGGTCAAGCACTTGTTGTGACAGAAATTTTATTTGTGCGGTGACATCCAATTGTGGATCAGGAGGTGGAATGAAGGGGTTCTGGGGGGGTGGAGTGGGTGTTTGAATGGGTGGAATGTTTGCTTGTTGTGCCATGTATGCTTTCAACAACGCTTGTTGTTGATCTTGTTGTTGTTGCGCTAATAGAGCTTGTTGTTGTGCTTGATGTTGTTGGTCCAACAATGCTTGTTGTTGGTCAGCTAGGGCTTGTTGGGCTGCTTCTTGTTGCTCTTGGTATTGCTCTAACGCTTTCTGATATGCGAGTTGTTGGGCTGCTTGTTGTTGTGCAAAGTACTGCGCTTGTGCTTGCACTCGTGCTTGGGCATCTTGGGCATCTTTTGCAGCTTGAGAAGCTTGTGCGGCTTGTGCAGCTTGTGCGGCTTGTGCAGCTTGTGCGGCTTGAGCAGCTTGAGCAGCTTGAGCAGCTTGTGCGGCTTGTGCAGCTTGTGTAGCTCGTTGTTGTTGTTGCAACAAAGCTTGGGCTTGTGCTGCTTGTTGTGCTTGTTGTTGTTGCAGCGATGTTTGAGCTTGATTTTGCTGTGAAGCTTGAGAAGCGTGCGTGGCTATAGGCGCTTGCTGAATTATTTGATATTGTTGGAGAAATTGTTGGTATGCTTTGAATGCAGCATTGTAATGGCTTACTTGGCTTGGTCGCAATGGTGGTGGTGGTGGGATTGGAATTGTGTTGGATGGAGTGGTGAGAGTTTGAGATGCGCTTAGAGCGATGGTGGTGGTGGGAGGTTGTGATGTAAGGGGTGTGATGGGGGTAGGGGAAGTTTGAGGTATAGTGGATGTAGTGGTTGGAGTGAATGTGGTGATAGGTGCATTTGGGATGGGTGAAGTGATAGGAATGGTGGGACTAGGTGAAGTGGTAGGAATGGTAGAGATGAGTGAAATAGTGGGTCTTTGAGAGACCATATTTTGATTAGCTATCATGCGTTGGTTTGATGTGGATGGTGTGTTTGAAAGATGTGATGTACCCCCTTGGTTGGATGAATTGATTTGGATGGGGTGATTTATGTTAGGGAAAGGTGGAAGTTTAGGTAAAGGGGAGATCCCTAAACCAAAATATGGTGTTGACGTGGTGGGAGGTGTGAATGGTTTGAATGGTGGAAAATTTTCTTGTGCAAATGAAGAGACAAATCCGTAAGGTCTCTCTATTTCGGACGAGCTTGCTTGTACCAAAGGTCTAGACACTTGCGTGTCAAGAGAAAATGATGAGGTGGTATGGTAAGGAACCTCAGATGTATCGATAAATCCAAGCGGGTTGTAAAGTGGATTTTGATGCTTGTTGAAGAGGGTATCATCCTCATTGATAGTGGGTTCTATGGTGGTAATGGAAGTGGTTGATTGTGGAAGGGTGTTTTGGTCATTTGGTACAAGAAGCTCATCCTCAATAGTGTTGAGAATTGATGGATTTATTTTAGCCATTGCGCGAAGAAACTTTTGTAGTTTTGGTTGTTTGAGCATCTCAAGAACTTCTTCCTCACTTAGTTCTATTGGTGTGATGTCTTCCACCAAGACCTCTTTTTGTGGATCGTGTGTAGTGATAGTGAGGTTTGGAAGTGGTGTGTTTTGGATTTCTGGAATGTTTTGGCTTAGATCACTTGTGGTTGATGTTTCTTGATTTAACTCCATGCTCCTCTTGTGTTGTGATCTTGTTTGAACCATAAAAGAGCAAACTAGGATGTGTAAAAGATCAAAGATGTGAAGATGAAAGGTGTATGATATATGGGTGAGAATGGAGGTTTTGAATTTGTATTGAAAATCTTGATGTGATGCTAGGTACTTTGGGTTTGCTTTGATTGATGTTTGTTTGATGTTTAGACTTTGAATTCTATCTTTTGAATGTTGATGTTTGAGCAAGAGATATCCCCAAGATGTTTGGATGATGATCTAAAAAAGATAACTAATGCTCATAAAGGATAATTTGATTTAGGAGTGAGAATAGGATGCGTCTACTCACAAGCTAACCAAAAGATAATCCAAATTAGTGATGGGAGAAGGATGCATCTATCCACCATTAATTTGAACAAAGTGATAATTCAACTAAGCATGTGCAAAAGGATTCATTCACACACAATTGAGTTGAACAAGTTTGATGTTTGATGTTTGAAGAATTCAAAGTCTCAAGTTTGAAAGGTTTTGATGTCTACCAAAGGAGCCTAGCATAGTTGTGTCAAGATTTTCTCAAAATGTTGGTGAGATGTTTATGGTTGATGATGTTTTTGATGGATGAATGTTTGTTTTGATCTTAGAATGACCCTAGTTTATACTTTTGTTTAACAAGACCAAGGTATTGAAGAACATGTTATGCCCTAAGCAAGGTATCCAATCCCTTGAAACAATCTTGGATTTTGTGTGTAGTAAAATGAATATAAAGTGGGGATGTCTCTTGAAGCATGTCTATAGAAATTAGCCAACAACTTTTCTCTAAAATCATATAACCTTTTGAGTCTTTGTTGATGTTGTTTTGGGCTAAGTTTCTTTTTCTTGGGTTTTTGTATTTTGACCTTGCGAGAAATCATTGAAAAGACATGTGTGGGGCTCAATTGCTTATCTTTGCTTTTAATGACTTCTTTTACCAAATACACTTTCTTGATTATGTTTCAAACTAAAGATGTCCTATGTCAAAATTCCTTTTCTTCCCACAAAGTGTTGTGTGGGAGTTCCAAGAAATTGAGGCAAAGGGATTTCCTAAGTTAACCCTAGTTAGAGCAAATGACGATATAAATTCAAGTGCTGAGAAACCTCTAAGGACATAATCCCAAGGGAAAGCAACAACACTTAAATTTGTCAAAAGGTATTTGCTCTATCAAAAGGGGTTTGAAATTTGCATGATCATGTTTAAGTGTTTGTTTTTCCAATGTTTACGAACAAGCATGTGTTTTTGTAACCCAAAAGCATGTACAATCCTATGGATGTGTAAGACAATATTTGTTGGATTCCCACTTGGACAAGTCCAGCTACACTTATCTCTAGCAAATGGTTAGATGCTTGACCCCAGTGGCTCCCCTCCATGACACTCACTTATACAGGCCAGCCAAGCATCAAGACCCATGAAATCTTACGCCTTCATCTCTCTACTAGAAGACCGTGAAGAGAAAGTGTGGGGTGGCTTCGTATCGACCGTTCTTGCACCAACAAATAGATAAAGGATTTTGGAAAATTCTAGAACATGGGTTTTAGTAAGGACTTTCCGTTCGTAGGAGTTGACCCAACATGGCAAGAGTCCCCTTTCGGATCCATCTTGTCAGAGTCAACCGCGTGATATTGGTGTTTCTTCCAATATCCACATTTATATCTTTGCTGGAAATACTCTTGGCTTTAGAGTGTTACCGGTTGAGTCATTCCCTTGGGTGAGTACTTTTTCCCCAAGGCAGGCCCTCTAGGATAAACAAAAGTGAATGAAGAACAATATTCGTAGCTCAATCAATCCTTGTAGGCAACAAGGAGAGAGAATGTACGCAACAAAGTCCCCACTCACACTCGCACAATAGTTTGTTCAATTTTAAGCCCAAATCGAAGTGTGGAGGTGATTGCTTTATCTCAACCCAAAGTCATGGAAAAGACCTTTTGATTCTCAAGATCGCAATAAAGCGCGAGAGAAGCGCATACGTCCTTTTCCAATGGCTTTAGTCTAAGTAAGCCCTCACAAACAACAAAACTACACTTGTTCTTTTTAAACCCTCAAAGCAATGATGATTTCGTTTTAAAGCACCAAATGAAGTGTGAGAAATTGCCTTGTTCAATTGTTAATCCAATAAACCAAATCTAGTAAGTTATGATCCTAAAGTTCATTTTAGCCTTTGCAAGAAATGAAAAAGGTTATTTTTAAGCCCAATTGAAAACTAGTGTCCTAAGAAGGAGAAGGAAGACAAATTCTTTGAAGAAGTGTTAAACAAACACTTAAGTGTTAAAAAAACACTTTGATTAGACAAAATATCATCCCCATGCTCCTCTTTCTTTTGATTTTGATTTTAACCTCAGATGCCATAACAGCGACTATAATACAGGACTCCATGCTATAGCAGTCATCAGCGTTGACAGCTTATATAATGCTGACTGTGCACGCTATAACAAGCAAGGGACTTATTATCAATTATAAAGTGACTGTGGCTTAAAATCTGCGACTTCAAAGGCCAGCTTAAAACGTGGAATTTCTAACAACAAAACCGGTGAAAATGGCAATTTTTAAAAACGCAGTTAGGAATTGCTGATCACTCTCCTTCAAATTAATATGTGAACCATTTGAATCTAGACCTTGCACAAACACAATAAACATGCAAACAATTTGATCAAACACAAGGTTAGAAACAAATGATTCCTCAAGAAATCCATTTGAAATTTGCAAAAGATAAGAAATGAAAATGAAGAACACAAATGAAACAATTAAATCCTATCTAATGCAAGCAAACTCTTGATCTCTTGAGGGAGTTGGTGCAAATAGGTGTGTGGAGATTTTCCCTTTCCCAACTCCTTGAATGAAAATGTTGATTGAAGATGATTGATCCACTTGATAAGTCCCTCAATGAGCTCCAAAATCTGCAATAAACTAGTTAAAAAGATGGATGGAATTTGAGAGATATTTGTGCATAATAACTTTGCCTAATTGTGGATGATAAAATAAGGATATGAGTTCTTTATGTATAGAATTCCAAGATGGATGAGAATCGTCCAAAATAGAGTTAATGTGGGATCTCAATATTCTCATCCAATGGCATGATTTCACTCTTCATTATCCAAATGTGATTGATGAGAATGAGCAAGTTTTGACAAATGTGCCAATAATGCATTTTGAATTTGAATTTGAGAAAAGACATGTAAGAGGGGAAAGAAAATTGCATTAAATGCCACTTGGCTCAAGGAAAAGACATGTAAGAAGAAGTAAATGCCTTGTTGGAAGGATTTGTAAGAGAGAGTAAATGACATGTTGGAAGGATGGCGTCATTCACTCGAATTTGAAATAGAAGAATATTCCTCCAAAGATTCCTTGTTGAGGCACGAGATTTAATAAATCAATAAATTGATTTATTTGTGCAAGTGGGAGGCAGAATGCAAGTGGGTGAGATTAGTATTTAATCATGGTTAGATTAAATAAATGATGATTATGTTAGTATAATGATGATTAGGTGAGTTGACTTATTTTGACTTATATTTTTGGATTAATTTAAATCAAACAAGAGAGGAAATGATTTAATGAGCTTAATTAAATAAACATGTTTTGATTATTTAATTAAAGAGATTGAAGTAAGATTAAATTAAATAAGATTTTAATTTATTCAATTTAATAGATAGACTTTAGAGATTTAATTAAATAAAATTAATTATGTAATTAAAATAGGGATAATTAGATCAGATGAATTGATTTAATTAACAAGGGAAAGTGACTTAATTAGACAAAAATAATTTATTTAATTAAGAGACGAATATTGATGAATTTAATCAGATAAGGGAATTTGATTAAATAGTTAGACCGAGGGATGATTTTGGAAGCAACGAGGTTAGTAGATCAAAGTGTGATATCAATCTGTATATTTTCAATGTCTACATTTTTCCCCTCTTTGAAGCGATGCACTTGTTGCGTTGGTTCAAAGAATAATCTTGTTGATATCAAAGTTCAAAATTCTTTGATTTTACGATGCCCCACTGTTGCCCCAGCAAGAAGAATTATGCTGGTATACTACCCCCTCGAGAGATCGGGCGAAGAGGTTTGATTTGAGGGTCGATCTCTCAAAAAAAGAGGTTCAAGATCAGTTCAAATTCATATCTCTGGTCTAGGGAACCAACACCCTTGTCCAATTAAATTTAGATCAAATTTTGTCTCTATGATTTTTGTGTAGTTTTGTGTGTTGTGTTTAAAAATTGTTTTAGTTTCTATGACTATGATTTGTTATCCCTTCATTGTAAGTTCATTGAGGTTTTTTGAATCTCATAACAAATTTATGAGCTTTACAACCTAGTGTCTCATAGCTAATTCCCCTATGAGACATAGTTTCAAACTTTTGGCTTCTCATGCTGCAATCACGACTAGTGTTGAGCCTAAGTCTTATAACTCTTTCACTCAAGGAAATACATTTACTCAATCCATATTTTATTCCCTCCCTAACCTAACATTACCTATTTCTTTATGACAAGCTAATATTTATCTAGACTTATAGGTTGGTGAAATACTTAGGTCCCTAAAGACAAACTCAAACAATTAGACAAAGACCTAGAAGGGCTTCAATAATTATTAAGTATTGAGCCTTTAGCTCAAGAAATAATCATCTCTTGGACAACCTTAGGAAGTTGATCACTGATTTGCAAGGGATAGAAGTATTGTGTATCCTAGCTCATATATTATATGCAAACATTCCTATGATAGCTAGTTACACTCAATCCTTGACTAAAACTCAAAAACAATTAGAAAAACAAGTTTCCTCTCCTATAATAATTCCTTCTATTCCCACCTTTAACCCTCTAGTCATAGCATCAACCACACAATATAGAAACTGTCTAAATGAAAGTTTAGGGTTTTCTTATAGGAATTATAGATTTTTTCCTTCGCCTATAATGCCTACATGTTTAGTACTTGTTATAAACATGAAAAACAATAACATGCACCCATCCATAATAGTCTATCATATTCAACACATTCTAAAAACATGTCGCCAAATGATCCTATGATAAATCAACTATTGCAAAACATTTCTTCATTATAAAATCAAATATCAAACATGAACCATGGAAAACCCTACGCTAACCCTCCAACATACCTCATACATAGCCCATTTTCATTATCTTAAATACACCCATACCACAAAATATTGAAATGCCTCACTTTGAGAAGTATGTTGAAAAAGGATATCCCACCAACCATGTATTGGCCTTCACTGATTTATGTAGTGATTTCCTTTTTGAATATGCTCTCTTAGCTAGGTTATTTCCATGGCCATTAAAATATGTTGTCTTGGATTAGTTTTTATCATTGCTAAATAACTTGATAGTTTCCTTTACACAACTAGTTAACGAATTCATTAAACACTTTCAAGAAAGCATTGAACCTCAAGTTACATTAATGGATTTAGTTCTTTGTAAACAAGGACCTAAAGAGAAGGTAATTGAATTCATAGCATGATACAAAGATATCTACTCACAAATCCCCTATAACCTTCCAAATTCCAATATAAAATGAGTCTTCATTGGAAATTTGCAACCAAACATTAGAGACAAAATCTTGTTAATGAATTATCCCTCATTTACACAATTATGTATGACCCTTCGTGATTATCAGATATCAATTAGTCAACACGAAGGCACACCTTCATCAACTCCTATTGTTCAATCTAAAAATCTACATCATGACAATTGCCAACAATTTAATAAAAAAACAAGAACTTCATAAAGATAAAAAATCCTCAATCATCCAATAATATCCAAACAGAAGTTGTCACAATGTCTACAATATTTCCATATCAATTTAGGCCAAGAGGTGGAAAATTTTCACATTTGCTTGATTCGCTCCATACTATTATGTTGCAACTATTAAAAAAATTATGATTCAACTTCCACCTATTAGATCTATTGACATAACTAAACTATTATCACCAAAATTTAATGTAAAATCCTTTTGTTAATATCATCGTACACCCAGGAATGATATGGAAAGATATATGCATCTTAAGCACCAAGTATAAGACCTCATTGATTCTAATATCATCTATTTGGATAGTGTAAAAGAAAAAGGAAATAAATTGGTTGCCCCAACCAATTAAAACTTACAAATAGTTACAAACCCATTAACAAGTCTAACCAATTTTCCGGCAAACTAATACAAAATAAGAAGTTGAGGATCTATTCAATGAGACCAACATGATTGATTCTCAACCTTGTAAGGTTCAAACTAATATTTTTATTGACATTTCTTTCAGACATTTTATGCTTCTATAATTTCACTCGATGGTCTTCTTTATAACACTAGTAGAATTAATGATAAACCCACAAGGGGAATACTCATTGATCTTGTGTGTGTATTGAATGTGATCATCGAAGAGTTATTGTATGTGCATGAAATTTATAATGATGATTATGAATAATCGAAAGAATTATTAAAGGCTCATGATGGTTCTATTCGCCTTACAATTGGTTCTATAACTCTCCTACTAAAGGTTGGACCTAAACAATTGGATGTTTCATTTACCATAATTCTAATGCCAATTTAGTTTTGTGTGAAGTTAAATCATCCATGGCTAAGCTCCATGAATGCGGTCTCATTGATTATTCATAAATCCCTTAAATTCCCATTTGAATAACAAATACATACCATTTACCATAGTAAATTTAAAACTTTGGCCTCTCATGGAAATTTTTCACTAGATTACTTTTGTCCTCAACCAACCCAACCTGTTAAAACTTGTGAGAATTTCTTATTTGTGTCATATCACATTTTTTATATCTGAGCATATAGTTAAATTATCTCTTATTAACATTATGTACAAGGTTCCTTAGTCTCCAATGGCTACGATGGTTGTTCCTCATAATTCACAAGTAGTGAATGAACCTCAACCCAAACCAAGTATTCCTCCTTAACCTTTTGGCATGTATTTCATATTTCCCCCTCTGCCATCCTATAAAGGATGATGAGACAACCATTTAGAAAGGCCTTTGAGGATAAAATTTTTTCCTCCTAAGAATTTTTTTTTTTGTGCAAAAACCTAAGAATCCTATGATTTCTCAACCTTCAATAGTCCCCTTGATTCCTCCTATAAAAGAAGAAAAGGGACCAATGTTGGGAAATACCTTTATCCATCCTTCACAAGATAAAGATCATGTGAGATGAAAAAAAAGTGTAAGAGAATGTAAATGAAGGTGTCGAGCTATGGATCATTAGCTTACAGAAGAGCATAAAACCTTATGTAGTGATCAACCATCCATCCAGCCAAGTTTTGACGAGATACCTCTGGCCCATCCATCCTTGTCATCACCTAAATCCACCTCACCACCCTCACTGAACCATTAATTCAACCCTTATTTTTCTTAGCCAATTTTTTAAAAAAATAGCTCACTAAATACAAATATGGATGTTAGTGCTTACAACCATGCTGATAGTACTAATATGCAACCTATTGTGATACATTTTGCTAATGAATTTGAAGATAAAATTGTAGAGGAGGAAATTTGCTACCCTCGAGTCTTAGGACAAGTAAAGTCTACAAGGAGAAAATAGTCCTCAAATACCTCAAGGAATGATACTCAAGTGACGAGATAAAAAGGTGAGAACTCTAGAATCAAAAAGAGTAGGTCACAGAGGTCTTCTACATAGACTAACAAGTTCTTGGTCAAGGATGATAGTGCAACACATGGACGAAAGTGTAGTGCACTAATGTCCTAGAGGAATGTTGGCATCTTGTACAAACTAAAAATTGAGTCTATCACCAAAAACAAGATGACTACTACTATTATGACTTACTAGGAACTCTTGAAATATGGGAAAATAACATACTATAACAAAGAATAAAATAAAGTAAACTAAGTGAAATATTGACTAAATAGAATATAGATGATAAATCTAAGGAGGAGAAAGAAAGTGCTCACAACAACCCAAGTAATGAAACCTTTGTAGAGAAGGGGGATTTTCTACTCATGAGTTTTCTTCATTCAAAGAGCATCACAAGGTGAACTGCCCTAAACTACCTCAAGGAACAACGTCGAGAGTTTTAGAATCTGAAAGAGTAGGTCACAATGGTTTTCTGGACAAACTATCAAGCTTTTGACCAAAGGATGACAATTCAAAATATGGACGACAGTGTAGCACGCTAGCGTCCCAGAGGTGTACTAGCATCTCGTATGGACCAAAGAACAAGTTTATCACAGGAAAACAATAGAATGACTACTTCTACTCTGATTGTTAAGAATTTATAGAATGTGATAAAGAAATAGAATGTAATAGGATTCAAATGAAGTAAAGTAGAAATGATAAAGATAAGGAGAGGAAAGGAAAGAAGATGCTCACAACCACGCAAGTGATGAAGCCTCCAGCATGTGAATGTCCTCAATACCTACATGCGTGATATTTGGAGAGAATGTTGGGGTTGTATAGGGGTTTGCCTCAGTAAAGCCCTCGTTTTGGTGTTCCCACCTCCACGAAAAGCCAAAAGATAGAGAGAAAGAGTGTAACTGAAATGGAAAAAGCGTGTGGTGAAAGAAAAACCCTCTTAGGAGTAGAACCCGCACCACCAAGTGAGAGTGATAAAAGTGATCCCCGCTTGAGGAGGAGAACCTGTATCACAAAAGAGGTGATAAAAGCAATCCCCGCTCAAGGAGGAGAACCTATATCACAAAGTAAGAATGTGACAAATCCCAAGATGCTCAAAGGTGCAAGCAAGGCTTAGGAAGCCAAGGAAGAAAATAAAGAGAGCTGCAAGAGCCAAGAGTGCTATAGAGGGTGTTATGAGAGCTTGAGAAAATGTTGTTGTAGCAAGCAATGGAGTTGTGCAAGCAAGAGAAAGATGGGAGAAGAAGAAGAGGAGTTAGAAGTGAAGCTAGAAGAAGTTAGAAGATGCAAATGGAGTGAAAAGATTGCTTTTAAGGAGAGAAAAGAAGCTTCTCCAGCCATTACAAGGTGTCTCGGGCCGTTACCACCAACAAAAGGTGAAGAGTGACAATCATGCTCGAAGATATTTGTTTGAGTGTTGAAACATCGCAGAATGCTAGCGCGGCACGTGGACATCTGCATGGTGCACTAGTGTCTAGACACATCATGCTACAAAACAATACGAATGGGAAAAGCACACAGTTTGAAGCAAAGCTAATGCGCAAGGGTAGTTGTTGAAAAGGGTGTTGGAGCATCATGAGAGGGAAAAAGGATCATGCAGGGGATAAAATGAGCCTACACAAGATGATAAGGGAGTGGACACTAAAGCGGATACAATAATGTATCTGAAATTGTAAGGGGTGAAATTTTACGACTATGTATCCTTCAACAAAGAAATGTCTCCAAAACCCGCATACATAAGATCAAGAGAAAATATTGGGGTTGTTTAAGGACTTACCTCACTCAAACACCCATTTCAGTGTTTCCACCTCCATGGACAACCAGATAGACAGATAGATAGAAACATAAATAGATAAGCAAATAAAATGTATAGGAAAGGAATGTGATAAATCCCAAGATGCTCAAATACATAAGATAATAGATATACCTGCAAGGCTTGAGGAAGCCCAAGAGAAAGAGAAATAAAGAGATAGTTGTGAGAGCCCAAAGAGCTATAGAGAGTGTTGTGAGAACTTGAGACTCGTGTAGCAAGCAAGAGAGTTTTGCAAGCTTGAGAGAAAGAGAGAAAGAGAGGTTTTGAAAGAAAGGAAAGAGAGAGCTTTCAAGAGAGAGACCCAGAAGAATCAAGAGAGACCAAATGAAATGTAAAGATAGATTTAAAAGAGAGAAGAGAAGGGAAAAGAAGGTTCCCAAGCCATTACAAGGCATCCAGAGCTATTTCCACCAACCAAGGTAGGTGAGAAGTGGAAAATGCTCAGGAATGACCGTTTAAACTTTTAAATATCATGGGATGCTAGCACAACACACAGAAATCTATGCAACACACTAATGTCAAGAAAAATCATACTCAAAAATGGTGGGAACAAGGAAAACACAAGGTTTAATGCAAAACTAATGCAAGAAGGTAACTACTAAAAAAAAAGGGGTCTTGAGCACCCTAAGGGGAAAAATGCTAATGCAACAGGTGAAATGAGCTTACAAAATGATAAGGGAGCAAACACTAAAGTGGATGCAAAAGTGTAGGTGAAATTGTAAGGGGTGTAATTTTACGACTCTACATTTTGTCCCCACTTTAGTGGGCATAGGAATCTACATGATTATGTACACTAAAGGAAATATACTAAAAATAATAACATCATGATACAAAGAGGATACTTTAGAGGAAATAGATATCTTGACGAACCAATGAAGCATTCCCCCAGGGTGAAGACCTACAAAACAAATACATTAGACAAGAAATATTTTCACACGATAACTAGGTTAAAAGATAAAAAGCTATCAAATAATAGGGTTTGAACATAATGAACATGCAAATATTTAAAAACATATACACAAAGGCACTTAACAAAAAAACTAAAACTTTTGAGTCAGCAAAGTGAAAGAGACCTCGATTCAAGAGGTTGTCTCAATACTATGCATCATTCCCAAAATAATAAGAAATAACATAGAAGAATTCTTAAACAGAGAGAAGAATGTAAGGATTGATTTCTTCAAGAGAAGAATGCATCCAAATGATAGGGAATCAATCAATGTCAATGAGAAAAAGAGAGAGAAGTATATACTTAGAACGAAGAAGATTTAGGTCTTTGATCTAGTAAATACAATTGTAAAGCTGAGCCAAGAGACAAAGAGGACATGGATCTTCTATCCTACAAAGTTGAATACAAATTCATCACAAACATGTTTGTTGCAGACAAACATGTTGGGTGAAAAAGAGAAAAATAGACATGGTAAACTTGAAGACATGACATAATTTGATAGATAAAATATGGCAATGATAGGTATGGATAGAAAGCTAGAAACCATACAACAAGAGAATAAAGATGACACTGATAATTATGACTAGAAAGTTAGAGACCATGCAATAAGTGCATAGTCATGTGGTTGTTGTAAACTATGTTGCAAGACAATCATAGAAAAGACAAGTCTAGTTAGGCTTCCCCCAAGCTAGACGATGAGACATAAGACATTAAGGCATTTTTTTTTTGAAAAATAATAAAATATGATAGCCACCCCTTAGAATGATGTGTGCTACAAAAAGGATCACATGTCACTCTAAGGAGAAGAAAAAGAGAAGAGAGGGGGTCATCAAGAAGAAAAACACTTCTAGAACAACTTATCTCTTCCCCCAGCTTACACAAGAGGATAACCATGCTAGATACAATTGTGTCATTACCACATAGAATGTATGGTTGCACATAATAGTGAACTACCATGAATGGAAGTGATCCATAAAAGCTACGAATGCCACATAGTGAGTAGCGACACAATAGAAGAGATTTGTAAGAACCTCATGAGAATATTCTTAGAATGGATAGGACAAAGGTAAACCTCAATATCACTTTTCCTACAAAAAAAAGACAAGTGCATCAAAAAATGAGAGAGTGATGGAACCAGAATCAATAATTTTTTTTATTTTATCCTTCAAGGCCTTATATTTACTAGTGGAATGGCTAGGTACTTGATTATATGCATAAAAATAATGTTTTGTTTTATCATGTGTATGAAGCTTCTTATGTGTAGGAGGAGGAAGAGTGATTAGGTGGGCTTTGAGAAGCCTCAACAAAATATTCACTTGTTCAGATAAAGAATGAGGAGAAAGAAGCAACCATTTTTATTGTGAAGAAGAGTTTGACTGCTCACAATAAGAAGACTCAAGGACAACAGACAATGGAGGAGGGGATGGAGACAAACAAGAAGGCATGTAACCTAAACCTCTTGCAAAAGAGTGAGGCGTCAGTTCCAGAGGGGCCTTAAATCCTTCTTCCATGTGCCCATGACCATTTCTTTTGTACCCATGCTTAGAAATAATATTAAATCCAAATCCATTATGTGATTTCAACTCCTCAGAAGGGGGAGGATCAACATTAAGGACATTAAAATTGATGTTCAAATTATCCCAGGATATAGAAGAATAATCATTTTTAGTAGTGGGTGTGAATGATATTTTTGGGATGTCTAAGTGGATCGGGATGACTTTATATTCCCCAATTAAGGATGTTGTAAATTCTAAGGAACCCCAATCATCACCAAGAAATGCATTCAATTTAGGAGTAGGAGTAGAATCATAATTTCTTGCTTTAGGAGGATATTCCTTAGGGACATATATCTCAAAAGTATTCTTTGTAATAGGTACTACTAGAGTATAATTCAACACATCAAAAGATAATGAAGTGACAAGATTTTTAAGAGTAGGTGCAACAACAGCTCAACCAATAACTATCATCTCACATAAGCATGTGTCATTAGGGTCAACCTTGGTTGTGACTACTTGATTATTATAAATTAATTTGATGGATTTATGCAAGGTAGATGGGACTACACCCATAGTGTGAATCCACGATCTATCAAGAATAAGATTATATGGCAATTTTTCGAACATAACATATACTAGGGTGGGTACGATAATGGGTCCCAACCTTAAAGGAAATATTATAGTTCCTAAAGCTTGTCAACCGGTATTATCGAATCCATGAATGCACAAAGAAGACGTAGCAAGAGAAGTTGAATCAATTTTATTTCTACCCAACATATTAATAGTACACACATTGAGTGTTGAACCAGTGGGAACGAGAGTATGTCTAATACCGTGTAGTGTCAGAAAATTTACTCCTTTAAATTTTCACATTATGATTTCCTTCCCCTAATTAATTGGACTTAATTAAGCCTCTAATTGACCCAATTATGCATCTAAAATCCTAATTAATTTCATTTTCCGAAAGGGGGACCTACATTAAACAATTGCAAACATCAAATTACACATCTTGGAAAATGTGTGTCCTAGGTTTAAGGCCTAGGAGCCATTCGCCCAAGGGAAAACGAATCCTCCTTAATTTTAGGACCTCATTTTTAATATGTTTTTGGCAGCATTTTATAATTCAAATTACAATTACAATTGTTGGCCTTTGATGTTTAATTGTCAAGAAATTAGAAAATTACCTATAAGTACAAGGTATTTTTAACGAATTCAAATCTAAGTTGCATAATTTAAATTTCACAAGAGCAAATATTATTGTCAAGAGAATTGGAGATCATAATTATCACTCATTTTTAGTAGCATTCAAGATCCTATCATGATGTAAAAGTTATTTTCATTCATGCATGTTTTTGGAGCTAACATTGTGATGTAGGTTTCAAGTTTTCAAGCATCAAATCAAGTGTCAAATCAAGCATCTAATCAATCCATTTCATTCAAGATCTAATCTTTGGAGTGATGTGTTAAACTTCAATCCTCTATGGGAAGCCATTAAAGGGTTTGGTGATTTCCAACAAGCTAGTGTTCATTCATCATTCCTTCCATTTATGATTTCATTTCAAATCAAGGTTTAATTACAAAACTAAGGTTTGACCAAGGAAAACCCTTATACGCCAAAAACAAACATTTTTCTCCTCTTTGTGTGTTTACATATTTATAGGTGGAGTGAAATTGGATCAAAAGTGCAAAGTTGTCAAAATTGTCAAAGTTGTTATCAAAGTTTTCAAGACATGAAAACTCATCTACATAATTTATTTTTGGAATTCTGACAATAAAACCTAGAGAAATCAAAGCCTTAGATCCAACATCAGAGGGCTACAATAAGAATTTTTAGAAAAATTTGCATGCTTGTTTGACTCTTTTGGATCCAAGTACAAACCATCTTAACCTTCTCAGATCTACTAATTAATGATTTTTTCTAATAGTGTTATCATATTACTTTACAGTCCAAGTGGTAGATCTTAGTTATCTGATCATTAATGCACTTTTATTCATCTCACAAAAGTGTCTTTCAGTCCTCTAGGCAGTGTCTAGATTTGTCTAATGCATCCTACTACAATTTTCTTGGGATAAGATTTTCTAGGTTGCTAGATATCATCCTCCAACCCTCAGATCTGCCTGCAAATTGTACTTTATGTTAGTATTATACTTTAAATTCTCATTTCAATTCTTGCATTACACAATTTAGTTCATTTAGTATTTTTAGTTTATCTCCCCAAAGTGTGTTTCAGTCATATTTTACACTTTTATATCATAAGGAGAGATCACATAGTGTCCCAAAACTTGGATTTAACTAACCTAAGGGTTGTAATTCAATTCTAATCTCTTGTTGCACTATCCTTCTTCATAATGAAATAAGAAAAGGTGGGTTTGTGATTAGGAGGACACCCCTTTTTGTGCTCTCCACTTTAGGCATCCACTCCACATCACCCTTTTTCCACCATTTCATTTTGGTGACTACTTTTTCTTATGTTTCATTTTGGTGAACCTGAGTTTGTACATCTTAAATTATGATTTGGAGACATTAAAAACCCTAAATATAGGTTTTTATTAGTGTGTTTTGTATTAGTGTGATTTGCATTACATTTAGGGTTTGGTTTTGCATGTTTACATTATTCAAATTCATAGAATTTTTTTAAAAAAAATTGCATTCATTTTGCATAGATCTTGCATTGTGGAGTATATTTCAGTCATTTAGATTCAATTTTAGTTCAAAATTGCATTCCAAAAGTTGTCATTTTTCTCACTTTTTATCACTATTTTCACTTGCATTAAGACATCTAAAATTGGAAAATTCTATCACAAAATTCACTGTCAACAACCTGAAACAAAAAGTTCAAACATTAAACAAGAAACATAAACTTGAATTTTTTAAAACCCTAATCAAGGACTCATTCGCCCTTGGGAGAACCTATCCTTGTATAGGAGTTGTTTCAATTTTTTGGTCATTATTTTGTCTTTGTTTGCTTCATTGCATTTTGCTATCAAATCTGAGTTTCAGTTTCAAAAAATAGAAAATTATGTAATTTTTTGCATTAAGTTCAATTTGTCAAATTAAGTGCATTATTTGAAATCAAAATTGGTATTAAAAAGACATCATTTTTCAGCATAATTAGTAGATTATCTTGTTTCAAATCAGAAAATTGAAAAATATTTTTACACACTTGCATTGTGGTTCATACTTTTGGGAGTTTATTGTATTTGAATAGTACCCTTTCTCCATTTTGGGTGCACTTAGGTTTGGTGAAACTTGTATGAGCTTCACGACCTAGTGTCCTATTACCAATACTTAGTGAGACATAGTTCAAGACTCATGCCATCCTACACTACTACATCCACCATGGATCTTCAGTTTTCCAACTCTTTCACTCATAGTGTTGATACTAGTCAACCCATTATGGACCATAGCTTTGATACCACCTTACCCACAACCAATGTGACTAATATTGACACAATGGTTGATAATGTCACTCAAGAGAACTAAAAAAAATGGATGATGCCTTTGTTAGAAACCAATATCTGATTGGAAACCAGAAAAATCACCTTCCACAGAAGAGAAAAATGAAAAAGCAGAGATTTTCAAAAGATGTGCAAATTTATATATTCGAAGTACTAATAATTACAAGAGATAATTTTCTTTATAAAAAGAAACATGCATAAACCTAATCTTATCTTGAGCAACAAGATAGCTCAACAAGATAAGAATAAAACCTATAACTTAGGAATTAAATATGCCTAAGTAAACTTATGCTAATGTGTAACTAAATATTAATTACACTAACACCCCCCCATAAGTGCAACTTAGGGAGAAGAAGATTATTATGCAAATGATGTGAGACGGGTCCAGGTAACAAAGGCCTGGTCAGGTACCCATGTACAAATGCAAAGAGAGAAAAAACCCAATGGGAAAAGCCCCCCCTCAATTAGATGAACAGTTGCAAAGAAGCACTGGAAGGACACTGATGAAGAAACACTGGAACCCCAAATCTAGCAAGCAAGGAAAGATACTTCTATTTGCAAAATACCATATCAAAATCACAAATGCAACAGCAGACCCGATGCCAAGGAACACTAGAAACTCACATACTGGATCAACCCTGGAATCTGTAAGCAACAGTAGATGAAAGGATGAAAGGACCCATAATGATGAAAAATATGGAAGTTGTCTCTCAAAGCCAATGCCAAACTGAAACTAAAACTGCCCATAGGATGAGTACCATCAAGATTTTGGAACATTAACCATAAAAACATGGCCATCAAATGAGGAAGATCTGAACCAATGCGGATCAAGAACCATAAAATCCCAATGTGAAGTGTGAACCAAAGCAAACCAATGATGTGTCTAGCTAAGCAAGAAATAAGCTAAAGGAAACAACAGGAAACCAAAAAAACTCATGCGATTTGTCACCAATATGAAGAATGGATGCAAGAACCCACCTTAATGGAACTTTATATCAGTTCGTTATTACAATACCCAATGATTGTAGGAGAGAATGCAAAACTACAGAAACATGAGCGAAAATGCAAACCTAGTGCATGAAACAAAAATGAATGTATACATAAAATAAGTTACACATATTCTGTAAATGACCTTAGATCTGCATAAAGGTCGAAACTAGCTTTCCAATGCCATGAAAAACACGAAAAATGGATAAGCGAGTCAAAAGGTATGCTTCTCGGAATGAAAATGGCAACATCTTACTACCAAGGCTGAAAAAGGAATCAAAAAAGAAAAACCAAAAAATCATACCTACACCATTGCATAGAGCATCGAAACAAATTTTTGACGATATCTCGTTTGCAAATAAAGGACGTTGTATGCCCAAGTTACGCCCATTTCCGTGAAAGTGCTCCAAAAAAGTCTGATTTGGCCCCCAAAAGCCCTTAGGGGCTAAGAAAATAAGGCCCCTGGTCGCCTGGGCAGACTAGGGGCTAAAGGGTAGGGATTGGTGACGGAGCCCCCGGTCACCCACGTGACCCAGGTGGGGGCTTAAGATCCCGGTGAGGGCTGGAGTTGGGCGCTTGATCGCCCATAAGACCTAGCTGTTGTGTTTTAAGCCCGTGGGGGTTGCACTCCAGTCGGCGGAGCTTGGGCGGTGGGCACCAGTGGCCGCCCAGTGGCTGTCGGGTGGCGAAGGCCATTGACACTGGCCATGCAAAAAACCTGCACATTTTTTTATTTTTTAAATATTTTTTTTCATACTTTGTGCCTCAAAAGCTGTGTCTGGGGGCCGTACAGCCCTCGGGTAAAAAAATTTTGCCTCTCCGGATGACTGTGTCCAAATCGGACAAATTTTATATCAAAATAGGGGTTTTTGGGCGTTGCGAATCCAACGGCGAGGTCCATTTTGGCCCAAAGTGCTTTGAAAATTAGGCAACCCCCAGATCTATCTAAAAAACCACCGAGCTTGAAACCCTCGCAGATCTGGAAAATGGTGATGAAAATGAATGAAATAAGAGCCATTTCTAACTTTTTCCAGTGCTCTAAATCCAACAGAAAACCCCGATCTGATCCAAGATGTTGCATAAAGATGCTCAAGGAATGAAACCCTTGAGGGACCTCGAACGAGCTCTGCACTGTATTCCTCCGAAAAAGATGAGAAGGGGTTGCAAATCGAGGCTCTGATACCATGTTAGAAACCAAGATCTGATTGCAAACCAGAAAAATTACCTTCCACATAAGAGAAAAACAAAAAAGCAGAGATTTGCAAAAGATGTGCAAATTGATATATTCGAAGTACTAATAATTACAAGAGAATTTTCTTTATAAAAGCAAAGATGCATAAACCTAATCTTATCTTGAGCAACAAGATAGCTCAACAAGATAAGAATAAAACCTATAACTTAGGAATTAAATATTCCTAAGTAAACTTATGCTAATGTGTAATTAAATATTAATTACACTAACAATAGTGTTGATACTAGTCAACCCATTATGGACCATAGCTTTGATACCACCTTACCCAAAACCAATGTGACTGATATCGACACAATGGTTTCTAATGTCTCTCAAGAGAAGCTAAAACAAATGGATGAGGCCTTAGAAAAATTGCAAAACTTAGTGAGTGTTGAATACATCATTGGTAATGTGGTTCCTATCATAGATAACATGAGGAAAATGCTTGATAATGAATAAGGAATAGATCTTGTGCATATCCTAGCTCATATAATTGACAATCATATTCCTACAATGGCTAGTTGTGCTCAAAATTTTGGATACACTCAAAGTAAAGGTGAAAATCCAATTCTTTCTTCTACAAATGTGCCCTCTATTCCTATATACACTCATCCAACTGTTACTACAAGGAAAGCCACTAGTAATGTTAATACAACCTTAGGTATTTCGACTAGTAATCAATTTAGCTTTGTGCATTTGAATCTCATATCTCCTAATCCATCACCTCTAGTGAACTTTCAATTCACTTGTCCTCCAAATACATACATGCACCTCCATCTTATTCATCTCCATCTCACAACACAACCAATGATTCCATCCTTAACAAACTCTTGCAAAATGTTTCATCCCTTCAACAATAAATTTCCACATTAAACCAAAATCAAAATGGCCAATGTTTGCAATACGTTGAAAGAAACCCATTATCCTTAAGAAATATTAAGAGCACAAATTCCACAAGGCATAGTTATTCCTAGATTTAAGAAATATGGTGGTAAAGGAGATCCTAGCAATGTCTCAGCATACACAACCTTATGTAGTGACTTCATTTTTAAGACAAGCTCTTGGCTAAACTTTTCCCTAGGTCTTTAAAAGATACAACCTTGGAATGGTTTTTCTCTTTACCGAATAACTTAATTAGTTCATTCAATGAGCTTGTTGATTCATTTCTCAACCACTTCCAAGTGTACATTGGTCCCAATACGACCTTAGCTGATTTAATGAGGTGTAAACAAAAGGATGATGAAAAGATCACTAATTTTATAGCATGATACCATTACTTTACTCACAAAACAACATTAAGATTCTCGATACTAATCTTCAAAGAATTTTTCATTGAAAATTTTCAAAACAAGATTCAAGAAAAGCTTGGGATGATGAAATTTCCCTCCTTTACACATTTGTGCATGGATCTTTGTGAATATCAAAATTCAGCTAGTCATCATGAAGCAAAAACTCCTAACTATCCTGAGAAATCTGAATACATGCCACATAACAATTTCCAACTATTCAAGAAACAAAATAAGAGCTTTTTACAAATAAATCCACCCTAAACAAGTCAACATGTTGAGTCTCAAGTGGCTACCATAAAAACAACAAATCCATATCAACTCAGAGAGTGTAATAGATAATTTACCACATTACCCAATTCCCTCCATTCCATCATGTTGCAAATTTTGAATAAAAGCCTAATTACCTTACCTCCCATTAGAGCTATTGATACCACTAATCCTTTACCTATGAACTATAATTCCAATTCCTTTTTCCATTATCATCAACAAAATGGAAATGATAGGAAACATTGTAAGCATCTTAAACATATTGTACAAGACCTCATTGATTCTAATCACATCTAGATTGGTGGTGTCAATCAAGGAAATAAGTTTGTTGCCCCACCTAAACAAAACTTGCAAATTTTTACTAATCCCAAGCCAACTAATAACATCTCTTTTTTCAAATTTGACAAGAATGATGTGATGAATGTTGACATGACTGATGATAACATGAATGATAATGGATATGATAATCTAGTCACCTTCATTGATGTTCAACCTCGTAAGGGCCAAACCAAATTACCTATGAACATTTCTTTCTCACAAAATGACATAATCAAACATGCACCCAATGGTCCTCTTTACATCGTGGGAAGAATCAATGACAAGCCTACCAATGGAATATTAATTGATCCCATGTTTGTAGAGAATGTGATCACCGAGGAATTATTATTTTTGCATGAACTTTATCAAGATTCTTATGAACAACTAAAAGCATGGATCAAAACACATAATGGTTTTTCTTTCCCTATGATAGGTTTGATCACTCTTCCTTTAAAAATTAGACCAAAACAATTGAATGTCTCATTCTCCATCATTTTTCATTGGACCAACTCTGTGTGAAGCTTGGTTATCCATGGCTACGCTCCATGGATGTCATCCCATCCGTAGTCCATAAATGCTTAAAGTTTCCATTTAGGAATGGCATATTTACTGTGCATCATAGTGGCTTTGATACTGTGTCTTCCCATCAGAATTTATCATTGGATTTATTTTGGCCCAAACCCATGGATAGTATTGAGCCTCATTAGGAATTATTTTTTAAATCCTATCAAAATTTCAAGGCAAAGTGCATAGTAGAATTATCCCTTAGCAACTTGTCTCAACCCATGATTGAGCCTCCTATCATTGATGAAACCATGATTGAACGAAAATCCCTTCCAAGTAACCAAGACCAACCCATGAAAAATCCTTTGCCTATTTCCTATAAAATACTAAGAGATTACCATATAAGTCTTATTGTTCCTCTAAAGATCAAACAAGTTTATAAAGTTAAAACCTAGAAAACGGGTTGTTGGTTTTATGTGTTTTAGGACATAGAACAACCAATTTCCTAAAAATTTCACTCAAGGAAAACTTAGAGATCTCAATACAAGGATGGAATGATGGAAGAGATCTACTATAAGGTGTCATAGGGTGTGATTAAAGAATAAAAGGGGGTTCATCAACATGCTAGGGCTTGGAAAGACAAGAAATGTAAATGATGTGCAAAACTTAAATAAATGACCTAGAAATGAACTCAAATCATAATAGTAAATTGAGAAAGTATAAAGGTGCACCTAGAAATCTGAATGTGCTCAGAACAAGGTCTGAAATCTTGAAAATGTTGACTTTTAATGCACACTAGGACTCGTATGCCAGGCTAGGAGATTTAGTTGTAGTTTATAGTTTCTGGGCAGAAACTAGAATCTACCAGTGACAAGTCTAAATCATTTGAAACCTGGAAAAAGTGTTATACTAGGATTCATACACCAAAAGTATCATATCAATCCCATTCTATTTTTTTGAAATTTGAGATTTGAATCTATTCTTCTATCTCTTCTCTTCCTTCTAAACCTAATTTTTGAATCTGAACCTATTACAAGACTTGAAAAGCAGAATATTGTGTTGATTTTCTTATGGGGGGTTTGCCTTGGTCAAACCCCTAGTTTGTTAATTAAACCTTGATAAAAATGGTATATCATGAAATTAAATGTGAGTGCAAGTCCTAATCTTAAGTGCATCTAAGATTAGAAGATCTAAAATGCAATAAAACCCTATTCTAATGTGTTAGAATAAGATGCATGAATGAAACATAGAGATGGTGACTTACTTTGGTAGATCTCTAATCACCCTATAAGCCATAATAATGCATGTACCTTCCTTTAGGAAAAAATTAGAGTGACAATGGAGGGTGGAATCACTTAGGAAACAATTCATTAGGCTTGGTTCAATGGCTAGTTGCATCTCCCCAACCCAAAATCCATCATGATTCACCATAGGCAACCATCATCAATCCTAAACAATGTTAGATCTTGAATGAAAGTGAGATTGAAGACTTGCAAAAACACTATAATGTTGCTCCAAGACTTCAACTTTGTTTGTTACTTTCTCTTGA
The DNA here is from genome assembly GCA_007258455.2 of Sequoia sempervirens. Taxonomy (NCBI): domain Eukaryota; kingdom Viridiplantae; phylum Streptophyta; class Pinopsida; order Cupressales; family Cupressaceae; genus Sequoia; species Sequoia sempervirens. Next base: position 79,074 of record VDFB02264186.1, on the reverse strand, counting down.
ATGCTCTTGTGAAAGAATGCTCGAGTGCTTGTGAATGTTTAGGCCTTGAATTACTCTTTCTAGATAAAAATAATGATTTGAAACCTTGTTTATATAGGAACTTCATCTAATTTACCATTTATTAGATCCCAAATGCTGAAATCAACCAAAATTTTGAATTAAAAACCTTAATTTCTTGCTCAAACCCTAAAAATGGGCCACACGAGACTCATACACCACTTTTGGCATATGGGTCTCACCTAGGGGGACTTATATGCCCAAGGTGGCATATGAGTCCCACCCTAGCTTTTCAGGGTGGGCCAGTGTTGGGCTATTAAAAAATTGAGTGCTTTTGTTGATTTTGTCAAGATTTCAACTGAAATAATCCTTGGGATCCAAAATAAAGGGTCTTAGGAGCCTATTAATGATGATTTAAATGGTCATAAATGCAAGGGTGACAAAATCACATTAAGTGTGAAATTGTACCATCTCCAAGAAGCGAGTGCCCCCACTTTAGTGCCCATATTACTCTATGTGCATATACAAGTTAAAGGAATTTGAATAATAAAATTTATTTGATAAAAGGATCTCATATGGATTCATTCGCAAACATGAGGGAATGAAGCCCCCATTGTAGCTATCTGCAAAACCACAATGTTAGGAACTGCATCCTGTAACACAAATTTGTTAGTCATTCAAAAATCCTATTATCTAACTTCTTCTAGAAATCAAATTCGAGGGTAGATATTTCCCCCCCTTGATTCCACTTGCTTTATGGAGGTGGAATCAAGGTAGCAATCTAGCTGTATTGAATTAGATAAGTCATATCATAGGATATTTCCAAGTACCATACCACATAGTGATAGAATCTTGATGACGACATGAGTAGAATCATGAATCCAATGCAACAAACGATGTCAAAAATGGAGCTCTCTAGCCCCCAATATGCTAGTTTTAATGAAAAGGGAACTTTTAACCCTAATATGCAAATGACCTAATTTGAACTTATATAAGAGTAAAAAGTGAAGTAATTTTAAGTAATTTTTTCTTTTACCTTCTTGTAGCTTGATTTTGTTGGAGAACAATTGAGGATGCCAAGCGTACAAGCATACGTCCTGTTCATTCCAAAATTTTGCAATCCACTTGAATCCTAAAGGGCCACCAAGCCTAATGGTCAGATTCAAGGAGAGATTTGACCAATGTATGAGAGATTGAATTAAAACCCTCTCTCCCCTGCACTTCAGGATTTGTGAACCTGGGAGGGTGATCCCTACAGTGTGCTTGTAGATACTTAGGTGCCAAAGTATCAAATACATTGTAAATAGATGATTCTCCTTTAACTGTTTAATGGACATGCTACCCTAAAGGTTTGGCTGACCTATTGGAATCAAGGAACACTAAGAGAGGGGGTGAATCGGTGTTCTACAAAATTTAACTTTATTAACCTGATCTTTAAACCACTTATAGCATTGAATAAAAAAAAAGATGCAATAACATAAAGCAATCAACCACAACACCATAACACAAGGATTTTTTACGTGGAAACCATGTTAGGGGAAAAACCATGGTGGAGTTCAATCCACAATATGAGTATACTCAAATATAAGTGTTTGCAAAAGGAGAATGCACATGCATTCAGGCACACTTCCTAGAGCTCACTACTCAGATACAAAATGAAGATTCACTGTCTTACAAAAGCATTTGGATTACATCTAGAAGATTTGAACTAAGAGAATAACATCTTCTAATGCCTAATTTCAGTTTTGGTTAAGCACATCAATCGCATTCTTGACCTTCTGTCTGATTCTAATCTTCTACCCTGTCTACTTTAATTTGGATCACAAATCTTTTTCTGCACAAGTGAAACTATGTATAATCACTCTACAATCCTTCTGAATTTTGCAACACACATCAACACACTTCGTACATATCCAAATGATATAAATGATCACTTATATATATCTGCAACTAAAGATTTAATCAACCACATGCCAGCTTCAACAAAACATAAAAGATTTACAAACCGTCAGCTCAATCCACAAATAATTTGCAATGCGCACCAACCAAAGTCAGCCACAACATAGTGAGGACCCAAAAAAATATCCTTGAACATGAAAAAACTTCAAACAATTACTCCTCGAAGATCCACAACACGCTATATTCACTTAGTCGGCCTTCTTGCACTGTTAGATAAAAAATCAATCAACTAGATCTTCTAACTTGCACACAAATCAATATGAGGCTCTAAGATTCAAGGATAACATATATCACACATCGAAATATCTTCCCTGAGATCCACAACACAAAATGATAACAAAAAATTGCATATGAATCGATGAACACAATTTTGTCAAATGCTCTGTTGTAGCTTGACAGTTAATCACAAAACTTCAATCTGACTTCCAGTATAAGCAACTACTGAAGTGTGGATCAAATCATTGACTAGATTTGCCATCAATGACAACACTAGATGACATATGTAGTGTCCCTTGCCAACAATCTCCCCCTTTGGCATTGATGGCAATAATTAGGGAAAAATGACTAAGTGTCAGATCAGTACCAACATGAATACACTGCCAATATTCAAAACTTCAAAACCCAACTCCCCTTGAGATGATTAAGTAAGTTTTCATTGTCCCATACTCCCTCTTTGACATCAATGGAAAAGGCAGGAATCCACATACCAAAAGTCAAACAAAATTGCTATGAAAAAACTACATATGTACAAACATGCTTCTACAACTTACATAAACTTGAATATATCTACAAAATTATTCTTCAACAAGCTCAAACTAGTGTCCCAACTCTTTTTGAGAGTCTCCAAAATAGTCATGTCACCACAAAAAAAGTAAGATTGCATCTCTGCTGACTCAAGGTTTGTTGGATCACTGAAATCCATGGCATCATGTGCTTCCTTCAATGCACTAATTATTGTCTCCATCTTAGGACCAATCAATCCTCTGAGCTCACAAACCATTTCAACAATTTTTCCTTCTTCATACTTCAAATTTTTAATTTTTTCAAGGAGGGATATGACTTGACCTTCTAGCTTTCCAACAAAAATGGTTAGAGTATCAAATGCTTGAGAGATATCTACTAATTATTTCTCATATTCCTTTATTTTCTTTTCAATGTCTTCAGTGAACTTAGACAAAGATAAACATGACTTATAAATGTTTCCACCTTCAAACAAAGCACCTTGAATATTCTTTACACAGGTAGCTAATAAAGATATATCATTAGCAATCATCCCCTTCAATCTATTGAACCTTTTAGCATCAAATTCCTTATGAACCTTATCCATAGCTAACTTTTCAAGTGACTCAAAGTTAGTACTTATAGAATTGAAAAGTTTCTTCAGCTGACCGGTTGGAGAATTGGATGAATCCTTGACATATGTAGGCATGATCTTCTCTAGGATACTGGATGCAAGACTTAGCACCTCACTGTCTTCAATATGATATTTCAGTATTTCCTCCCTTGCCTTAGCTTGAGCAAATGATGCTACCTTCAGCTTCTCAATAGGAGATAGAGTGGCCAAGTTGGTAGGACCTTTAACTAGTTTAGGATCAAAATCCTCCTGTTCTTCCAAAAACTCCTTTACTACCTTAGCAGTGTCTCTTGCTTCCACAAGAATCTCCTTCACTTCAGCCTTCTATTCTTCAATCATTGATTCTTGTCTTTAGGAATCTCTACTTCTTCACTTGACATCTCTTTAGGAGCTTTTGTCTCCATAGGTATTTCAGCATCTTGCATGTCAAGAGGATTCAAACTATCCTCAAATGTGTCTTCTTTCACTTCTTCATTTACCAGACCAGATGGAGCATCTTCACTACGAGCTTCTTCAAAAGCAACATTATATCTATTTTTCAACAAAGCTTCCTTAAAGATTTTCTCAGTGTCTTTTGCAACTTCTTCAATTAGCCCAATCATCAGCTTATTCACCCTTTTCTTTCTCTTAAAATCCCTTTTTGCATCATTTAGAATTTTCTTCATCTCTTCTATAGACATCACCAGACACAGATCAACAAGTATCTGTTCTCTCATTTGCTCTTATTCAGTTCTTGCATTCACTCTCCTCATTTCTAAGACTTCATACAGACCTTTAGGTAACTCAAACATTATTTCAATGAGATTCATATTGAAATTATTCAAATACTTTATTGTGGATTCCTCAAGAATTCTTTGACCAACACTATCAAAGGTGTCATACCATTCACAAAGTGGCCTAAGATTACCATCCTTAATCAGGAATTTTTCCACTTCTTCTACAGACATACCTGATTTTCCATTTTTCATATTTTTCTTTGCTTTCTCTTCACTGGAGGGCTTGTCCTTAGGCAGTTTAGATGCTTTTGATCCCTTATGCTTGATTTCTCTTACCTCTTCATCAGATTCAGTTTCTTCATCTTCTAAAATAGCAACATAGACTCTTGTGCTCTTGTCCTTCTTCCTCTTTCCTTCTCTACCAGATGTCTTGACATGAGCTTTCACGGGGCTTGGTTGCTTTGCAGGACCAGATAAGAGTGCAGAACTCCTTGTAGATCTAGATCTAGCAGAGGATGTTGTCAGACTAGCAGACTCAGTTCTAGTTGTCTCTCCTACTTTAGCTTGTTCTCTTTTCCTTCTATCTTCTCTCATAGCTTCAACTAATATCCCCATGCTTTTTTCAAATGCTTCAACTTCCTTTCTCACTTTCTGGATTAATATAAGCTTCTTCAATTGTTCATGCACTTTCATATCATTTTCCTCAAAGGTACCAAACCTTTCTTCTGTCAGATCCTGAGGTTTACTCAACAGGTGTTGAGCATACAGCTCCAAAATGTGTTCCTCAACCTCATAACCCATAGGCATTATCCAGACTGTTCTAGGTTTTGTAGCTTCCATCAAGCACTAATCAATGTCAACCATGAAGCAAATTGTGTCCTTGTACTTTTCCACAATAGATGTGGGAATCCTTTTCCTAGCTTTCATTTCATTTTGAAAACTCTTGAAATAACCCCAAATAGCAGTTTTTCTAGCTTTGTTGTCACCAATTCCATACAAGATGTCTCTAATTTGAGCAACTACTGGTTTATCACCTTGCCAATGCACTTTTCCAACTCCCAGAACTTCATTCATGAAGTAGAAGAATATACACAACAACATATTACCATTCTTGAAAGAGTTCTTCTTATCCTTCTTGATTTTGCCAGGATTCTCAATTAATTGGCTCTAGAGTAACTCACATAGGTCATATTCTACATTTTCTTTGACCATCTGATGTGTTGCATAGATTGTTGTACCGGATACAGAATTATCCTGGATAGAGTGATAGATTTTGTAACCAATGACCATAGAGGAAAATCTAACATCCACTTTGATGATGTCATTGATTGTCATGGCTCTTTTGTCAAAGACTAAACCGGTTACATCTATGACTATTTGATTCTTCATAGACTTCAGTGGCAGCAACCCACCGAATGAATTCAAACCACTAAGAATCCTTATAGCTTCCTTTGTGATCTTGAAAGGCTGACTTAACCACATAAACTCGGCATGCACTCGACTCAATATGTACTGAACCCATTCATTTTCTTTGAACATGGGAAATTTCACAATCTAAGTGAACTTCTTCTCCTCCAGAGTTTTGAATTCAAGTTTTACACAGAAATCAACTCCCAAAATGTGATTGGTGTACAAATTCAACAACTGGGAGCTTCCTAATTCTTCAAGATTTGCATGAATGTATGCCCTAATATCTTCGATATGAAAAACACCATACAGAATGGAAGAAAATGCACCTAATGGTTCTTTCTTGATGGATTTGAATGGGTGCCATTTGAATTTTGGATGAGACCTATCCTTAATATCAACAACCAATGGAGCAGCCATTTCTAGAATTTTCAAGTTCACAAGTTTACAAATAAATACCTTTCGCCAGATTAGGGTTTGATTTCCGAATCGCCTTTAGACTTGAATCTTCGCCAAATTTCACTTCAGAGCTCTCCAAACTTCTTCTTCTCAAAATGCAATGTAACAAATGAGGGATAGAAATGACTTTTTATTATTCGTGCACCTAACTTTTTTATTGCAATAAATGATTTTTCCCTAGGTCTTCTGAATACCTTGTTTTCACAAATTGTGAAAGAAAATTATTCTACGAACCTTCAATTTTGCACAAATATCCTCCACAAGAGATCCCAAAACATCTACACATCACTAATGCAATCATTTCTATCTGCCACATTTCGGTACCAACTATCAACAAGGGGGTTAAAGATTTTCTTGAGAAGTCCCCCTAGGCTAGAGGCCTTAAAATAATTCCCGGAGGAATTACCAGAACCAAATTTTGGTGCTGAACCATTTCCTACATCAGAAGGACTCTTCTTCACCCATGTCTTCTTCATTTGCTTCTTGATCTCATCCGTAGTAACTTTTCCTTTTCCCTTTTCATCTTTCTGCATGTTTTTCCTTTCATTTACCGGACCCTTTCTACTTCTACAAAATCTAGCAATGTGACCGGATTCATTGCAATTGTAGCACACCACATTTCTTTGTCCAAACTAGGTATTCCATTGATTTTCTTTTGATCTACACTAGTTAGCAATATGGCCAAATCTATTGCAGGTATAACATCTAACATTTCTATTGAAAAAGTTGTTTGACATATTTTTGCATTCAATTGACTTGTGACCATACTTATTACAATTGAAAGATTGACCAAAGAATGATGGACCACTTGGATTCATTCTACTTCTACATTGAGCATCCATATGACCAAAATTATTGCAAACAAAATAGTAACCATTGAACCTTTGAGCATTAGGTTGTCTTACAGATACCTTCCAGCTTTGTTCATCTAATTTCCTTTCCTAAATCTCCTTTGTCTAGATCCAAAAATTTCTCCTTTCTCATATCCAAGACCTTGCTTGTCACTTCCAGTCCTCTAACTTTTAATTAGTTCATCAAGCTTGGCTGAGCTAATCTTGAACTTCTCCTTGAATTCATTTGTAGTAGTGAGTTCATCTCTGAGATTTACAATTTTATTTTCAAGCTCTTCTTCATTATTTCTGGATTGTTCCAATTCAAGCTCCAACTAATTGAAACCATCAACAATTCGGCTGCATTCTTCAGATTTTTCTTTCAAGGACTGAGCAGGATTCTCTTCATTCTTCTTTTTGTCTTCAATCTCCTTGGTCATCCTCATCACAATAGATTCCATCTTATGCTTCAGGACAACATTATCTCTGGTAAGTTTTTCACATTCTTTTGTCTTTTCCTTCAAGGCTTGACTCAGGTGTTCACCTTCCATGCTCTTACTTTCTTTATGCTTAAGCTGATCACAAAGATCCTTTCTCTTTTCCCTTTGACTCATTCATTTTATCTATCAATTATTGAATGAATTTCTTAGCATTCATGAGGCTTTCTTGTAATTCCTGGACTTCAGATTTGGACTCATCAAGATCATCTAGTTCCACCAAAAGTTGTTGTTGAGGACTACTTGAATCCATTGAATCACTTTCTCGGATCTTCCCCAAGCTTTTAAACATCTTCTGAGGAACTAGGCTCTGATACCAATTGTTGGAATCAAGGAACACTGAGAGGGGGGGTGAATCAGTGTTCCACAAAAATTAACTTTATTAACCTAATATTTAAACCACTTATAGCATTGAATCAAAAGATAGATGCAAGAACACAAAGAAATCAACCACAACACCATAACACAAGGATTTTTTATGTGGAAACATTGCTAGGGGAAAAACCATGGTGGAGGTCAATCCACAATATGAGTATACTCAAATATAAGTGTTTACAAAAGGAGAATGCACATGCATTCAGGCACACTGCCTAGAGCTCACTGCTCAGATACAAAATGAAGACTCGCTGTCTTACAAAAGCATTTGGATTAGATCCAGAAGATTTTAACTAAGAGAATAGCATCTGTTAATGCCTGATTTCAGTTCTGG